>JARHVA010000047.1:7020000-7147500 GCA_037957365.1 Torreya grandis | reverse complement strand
GATGGGGCGTTACCTATGCACACAATGGCTACCCTCAAATTTTTATAGACCTTAATAACCTATATATTTTTTAGTTTAATACTTTCCTGACCAAGTCCACATTGAATCTCTATATAAAACCATTCTCCAGTTTACCCTCTGAATATAGGGACAAAATTTACAAATTACAATATCTATAGAATCAATAAAATTTCTCAAAATGCCACAAATCTGAATATTGGTAGCATCAATGCAATACGATAAATTACAGGTGAAATAAAAGTAGTCAAACAACCAAACTAAACCCTTACTAATGATGCTTCAAACATTGTCACAGCGATAGCAAGTGAACCAAATTACTGCCCTATAACTACTTAATAAGGTATTACAAATGAGTTCTAAGGTATCCAAAACATATTACATCCCAAAAGATACAAAATGAATTGATAAAATGTTTTAGCTAATTTCTTTCACCCACTGTGTGCTTTAGTTTTTTGTAAACATGTCATCATATGACTGAAAGCACTGACTATACATGTCAAGGATTTTTTGAGACCTCACTCAGCTCAGATTCACACCTCTACATGAACAGTTTGGCTTTGCCTTCTAGCAAAATTACTTTTCATTAAAAATTACATTTATAAAAAGAGCATGCTCTTACAATATGATCATATTTATAAAAATTGTGTGAAATGAAAAAGTTTATGTGCTGCAATTAAAATATTCTTTTTACTTGGTGCTAGCTTTTGTCCAGAGCCAAAACCAGTTCTGATAACAGGTCTCGTATCCTAAAAAGAAATGTTGAGATTCAACCAAGATATTTACAACCTTAAAAACCCTTATCTATTAGGGAAGATATAAACTTAAAAACATAAAGCCAATCTTATTTTAACATTTAAGTCCACTATAGAATAGAGAAAAGAAAGCATTTAGCAAAAACTTAAAGACTATTCAAACTTAATCTTTGATTCGATATTTTGCTGCTAACGTTCGTCTACCCTTGATGGAAAGCAATGATTTCATTATCCATTGAGTGCCACCATTAATGGAATTTTGAGCATCAAGTTGTAGTCTTTCCACTTCCATTTTCCTGCCTCTTTTCTCATAGTTAGGGGTCTGTAGAGCACTAGAGGTCTGAGCAATACTAAAAAATGCCCTACTTTCCAACTTTTCTACTTCTTCCTCCCAACCCTTCCCTTCCTCTTTTGATATGTCCTTCTGCTAGAAACTTACCATTATTGGAGAGAAGTTTCCCATTTCTACTATCCCAAAATTCCTTGCTTCCTTATACCTATCTGGTTGAGGAGAGGATTGCTGCCCTGGCTTCAAATTGATCAAAACTTCTTCCACCTGAACCTCATCCAACTTAAAGACTATTCAAACTCAATCTTTGATTCGATATTTTGCTGCTAACGTTCGTCTACCCCTGATGGAAAGCAATGATTTCATTATCCATTGAGTGCCACCATTAATGGAAATTTGTGCATCAAGTTGTAGTCTTTCCACTTCCATTTTCCTGCCTCTTTTCTCATAGTTAGGGGTCTGTAGAGCACTAGAGGTCTGAGCAATACTAAAAAATGCCCTACTTTCCAACTCTTCTACTTCTTCCTCCCAACCCTTCCCTCTACATGAACAATTTGGCTTTGCCTTCTAGCAAAATTACTTTTCATTAAAAATTACATTTATAAAAGAGCATGTTCTTACAATATGATCATATTTATAAAAATTATGTGAAATGAAAAAGTTTATGTGCTGCAATTAAAATATTCTTTTTACTTGGTGCTAGCTTTTGTCTAGAGCCAAAACCGGTTCTGATAACATGAGGTCTCGTATCCTAAAAAGAAATGTTGAGATTCAACCAAGATATTTACAACCTTAAAAACCCTTATCTATTAGGGAAGATATAAACTTAAAAACATAAAGCCAATCTTATTTTAACATTTAAGTCCACTATAGAATAGAGAAAAGAAAGCATTTAGCAAAAACTTAAAGACTATTCAAACTCAATCTTTGATTCGATATTTTGCTGCTAACGTTCATCTACCCCTGATGGAAAGCAATGATTTCATTATCCATTGAGTGCCACCATTAATGGAATTTTGAGCATCAAGTTGTAGTCTTTCCACTTCCATTTTCCTGCCTCTTTTCTCATAGTTAGGGGTTTGTAGAGCACTAGAGGTCTGAGCAATACTAAAAAATGCCCTACTTTCCAACTCTTCTACTTCTTCCTCCCAACCCTTCCCTTCCTCTTCTGATATGTCCTTTTGCTAGAAACTTACCATTATTGGAGACAAGTTTTCCATTTCTACTATCCCAAAATTCCTTGCTTCCTTATACCTATCTGGTTGAGGAGAGGATTGCTACCCTGGCTTCAAATGGATCAAAACTTCTTCCACCTGAACCTCATCCTTTTGAATAATTTCTTGAAGCTTCTAGTATTTTTTCGAAGAAGGATGCTCAGCCAAAAAATTAATTGTCAAGATTTGTAAACTCTAGATCAAATTACGATTTGGACAGCCCGTCCTCCTTACCCATTTATAGAAAATCATAGCTTGGGATCCTTTAAAACCATTCTTATGACAAGAAGCTATCTTATGATTACTTTGATTTCATTTAAATCATCTAAATGGAAATCCTTCTAAATTGACATATTGAGTCTACATTCCATGGGAAAAAGAGATCTGAATAGAGTGATGGATAGGTTTGGAAAGATCCATCAATACACACACCTTAAAAAAACTCAAATTAACCTCCAAAGAAACCTCAATTTTCAAAAAAAATCACATCTTACTAACCAACTACTTGAAAAGGCCAGGATCTCATAGAGCTAAGGGAATATTATAAAATCTAACCCAAACTAGGGCTTGAGAGATAATCAAGGAAATAGGATAAAAAAGGAGCCCAGAGACATAAAACCACCCCCTGTTTGTCTATAAACCAAGGGCCATTTGAACACACAAAATCTTTGTCTTCTATCGATACAAACTGAATAAAAAAACCCATTGGAGAACATTGTTAGAGAAGGAGCTTGTAAATATGGCTAGGCTCCATAAGACTATTGCAACATGTCCCAAGAGGGCCATTTCCCTACACATTTGCCTATCAGATATTTACTTTCCCTTTTCAAACTAATTTTTGAAATCTCTGCATCTAAAATTTCTAAATTTGGAGGAGAGTCAGAAGAAACTAGGGGGACATCACCTAAAAAGGTAGTTACTAGAGTTTTTTTAAGTTGAATCTAAACTTAGACCTCGGTTGTTCCTATGAGTTCTAAATTTTTCCTACTTTTAGAAGTCTTGCATCTGCTCTATCTTGTACCCCTTGGTCAATCTCTTGGTTTGATTAGTCTTATTTTGATGACCCAGACCTTTTATCTTACACACAATGCTTAGAACATGCTTATCTTATGCCTCTATAAGTTTTGAGCTTGTACCTATTTTCTAGCTACTCAAACACAAGCATTGGTCCCAGACCCCTGCGTTGATGCTAGTGTCCTACCCAGATGTAGATGTCCAGTGCCCTAAAATCATCTAATTTGAAAGTGAGATGTAGCCTAATGGTCAACCTAAGTGCTTTAATGTGAGTTATTTATCCAAAAGGATTGGTATAAATATAATATCGCTCTTTATTCATTCCTCACCTACAACCTAGCATTCGTACCAAAGTGCATTAAATTGAGCAAAACTTTCTATTTATTCCTATTTCCATATTAGTCATAGGGATTTCATATCTATAGGTATGAAGTAATAAAGGGGTATCCCAAGAGCTATATTTATCAAATTATAATCTATGTCACTGTTGTACTTGCTTTTCACATATTACATGATTCACATAGAAGTCAACATGTAGAAGATAACTACATTAGTCTGAGACCCTCTTTGGAGTATTGACTATGTAGATATCACTCATTGATAGAGGGGTCTTTGGGTTCAGCTCGACACCATGTGCTCACTAACCCATTTTGCCCCAAGGTCACTATGAGGATAAATAACTATGGTTTTATAATTTTTTGAAGAGTGATAGTCTATTACCTAGATTTGAATACACCAAAATGAAGGTGAAGATAAAACCTAGAAGTATCCAGGTGGTTGCATCCTTTTTTAATAGGTATTCAGTATTGGACACCTGAATTAGGTTCAGATAGTAGTGTCAACACAACCATCCAAGGTTGATGCTAATAACTAAGCTCTTGAGGCACTTAATCTAGAATTTGGTGACTATTCTAAAATCTTATTCTATTCTGCTTTTTACATGTTTCAAATATAGAATTATGTTAGCATCAGAACCAACTAATTACTTTATTTCGTTGTCATTTTCATATCTAGTATGGTTTTACTTACTATTTTTAGCCTATCTTAGTTTAATAAATTTAATATATGTTATATCTGAGTTTAGTATATAATTAACCTGCCATAGTGATAGTTTAAGGTCCTTGTACCTTATGCTATCTCTATCCTCTTTAACCTTAGATTTCCTAATCTAGACTTTCAGGGTTAAACATTTGGTGAACCTAATCTTTGAACATCAATCCTACCTAAATGTGTCATTTAGGATGTTTTTAATCTGAATTGTCCTAATTTTTTTTGTTTTTATCTCTCTCATGCATTATATCGATTGCTTTGATGACTATGATTATGAAACTCTCCAACTTTCTATTAATGAAGGGGTGAAAATTGACTACTCTTGTATTCTTCCAAGTGCTAAAGCCTCAACTATCAAATCTTTGAATGGTAATAAATACCATCCCTCTAATCAGGTTTGTGCTCTTTCCATTTCAAGAGATGTCTTGATCCATATTAAGGATGATAAAGAGCCTTTACCCATATTTCCTACACCACCATGATATGATTTTGGGATTTGATATTTACTAAAATATGGATACAAAGGCTAAATATTGGGCACACATGAGCAAGGTATAACCTACCCTATATCTCTTAAATATAATATAAATCATCAAGGATTGTGATTTTCATAAAAATCCATGAGTCACCAATAAGGAAAGTCATCTAAACAGAGTCTTTATGCACATTCTACCAAGAAAATAATTGCATATCACCAAGATGATCCTTCATATGATCGTCAAAAGATCCAACAAATACATAAGTAAATTATGATTGATTAACAAACTAATTATAAAGGGAGTGCACCAAATTCTTCCAATGGTCCAATCTATTCAAATGATATACCAAAAGTAACAAAATTCAAAGATCTAATACCATAACTAACATATCCTAAATTTAGTGATCTTGAACTTGCACTTGTTATCTATGAGGATGATGATACTCATATGCCTCGATTTAAAAAAAGTGGTAGGTTGGAACTAATGATAACACCTATGATAAACAACTTATTCCAATGGAAATCTTATTTCTATAATTACCACTATTGGGGATCTTTAAAATTAGGTTTCTATACTTCAAATGCAAATGGCTTTTCATAGTACTAATGCAAATGTGAATTCATTTAACAATCAACCTCTTGCATAGTGTATACTTGAATATCCTTGTCCACAAGATTTTGAAATACTAGATTTACCTCTTTTTTTGAGTCATAAGGACCCATTCAACCACATTATTAACTATGTATATTCTTTTGATCAATGGGCAAAAGATGACAAACTATTACTAAAATTATTTCACATGAGCATTTTTGATGAGGCTCATATTTGGTTCTATAGCCTACCAAAAGGTTTCTTAACCACTTTTTCCCAATTAGAAGATTATTTCTTCATGGCTTTCAATATCCATAAGGTGCCAAAACTTACATTACCACATTTGCATAATTTTAAGCAACATGATGATGAATCCCTTCAATATTATACTATTCGATTCAAAAGTACATCATATAAGCTAGCATTTAGACCCTTAGACTTGGAGTTTCAATTTATTTTTAGTGGATGGATTCTTTCCCCATTAAAATAAAAACATTACATAAAAAATATGAGCCATTGCACATTTATATGTGGATGTGCATATATATGATTCATTCTTCCTTACTCATCTAAAGGAACTCAACATATCCCCTTCTACGTACCAAAATTTTATTCCTCACACAAATGAGGGAGATGAATTACCAAATGAATATTATGAACAAAAAATGTGGAGTTATTAATCTTTACATGGGCATTATACAAGGGTTAGTCAAAATGGAACCACTCCAAGGTCCGAATCCTATGCAAAAATCCCATGGTGAACAACACAAAAAGCATCCACGTCAACAATATCTAACAATAACAATATTTATGGGTGGTGATTTTTTTGGCATAATTATATTGGTCCTATACAAATAAAAACTAATTACAATGTAAGATGCTTACAACAAATTAGCTAACCTAACAAACTTATAAAATAAAGGAGGTTGGAAAGACTCCTTGGGGAACATAATAATACCAATTGCTTGTGGTCCTAAAGTAATTCAAAAATGGGTTTGTGTTATGCCTACCACATCTCTATATGCATTTATACTAGGATTTTTTTGGTTATACCAAATAGAAGCTAAAATTGACCCAAATCAACAAGGTATTTTTTTTTCATAAAGGCAAATTAATACATATTTCAAATGTTAACATTAGTTATTCTACTACACATGTAAAGCATGAGGATGAACATGCTATGTACCTTCTAAAATTATCCAATCATGTTGTAAATAATGTAAAATATCCACCTTAATTTTAATAATAGATTTTATGCTTTCATAGTCCATATCTTTGACATTTGCTTTTTGGAATAACTGTGTGAAGAATTTTTTCCTCGACAGTTCAAATCAACTTAAGGTTGTTAGGAATCGAGTGGAGAGATACCTATGACCGTCTATTGAATGAGATCATAGAGTAGTCTCTTCAAATATTCAAAAAATACTAAAAAAATAAAATTAAAAACATTCAAAACTCCAAAAACATTTTCACCATAAAACATGTTGTATTGGCTCCTCAGAATCTATGTATTATTTCCATGTTGATGTATGGCATATCAGTTACTTCTACATATACATATGCTTCACACTTCTATGTCAGTATGATACAAGCATATATAGATACATAATTTATCCATATTTTAGATGTTGGGCCTCCCATCTACTCATATCATATGGACATTGGGGGTATCCACCTCTATGATCATGATAATTCTATGTTATATCATTATATGGTCACTTTACATTATCATGCTTTGAACTCATATATGTACTTACACAAGATTTTATCCATGATTATATATTTCACAAGGTACTTGATATGTTATGCACTTGAAATTTTTTCTAACACATTTGATCCATGGACTACTATCATATATTTATGCTAGTTGCTTAAACTTTATTATATGCACTTCCTTGAGTGTCTTGCCTTGCTATTATATTCTTTGTTCGAGAATTTAAATGTGCTAATTTTTTTATGGCCCCCATGTCTATTTTTACTTTCATGGACATATGACTAAGTCATGCCCCTTCAATTATCCAACATTTGAACACTCCCCTTGTTTGTAGTCTCTTTAGACCATTGTATGTTGACTTGATTTTGAGTGCTCTTATGTGTATGCTTGTTTGCTTGTTGAACCAGTGTTGTTACTATCTAGACATTTTCATGATCCTTATTATGCATCTTAGGCCTTCATGAGATCACATTGTTCTATGTGCTCCAATGCTACATTTACCTAGACATGTTCTTCTATATTTCACATGGTTCCATTCATAGATTATCTAGTTGTTTTACCCTTTTGATGTGAGCTAACTATTGGGTTATATTATTCCCTCACTTCAAAGGGGGGCATATCAGTTGGGGCATGTCATAGATGCACGTTATTCATAATTGGCACAGTTTTCAAATTCAATGGGGGCATGCTTTGGAAGCATGTTATTCACACTTATCAGTATTCAACACACCCATATTTAATGAGGGCATATTTTATAAATATGTCTTCCACATTGACACTAATTTCAATTTTCAAATTTCTCCATATATGGTGGGGACATGCTTTGGAAGCATGTTTTCTACACTCACATAGTTTTTGAATTGGCCAAAGTACATAGTTATATAATTTAGATTCACAATTATACCAAAATTCTATAGATTGGTACCATTGTTACACAATTTGAGCATGAAATATATTTAATGTGAATATTCCATGCAATGTGCACCTAATATTATAAAATCTAAATCAATTTTAAATTTTAAAATACTGTTATATGGATTATCATTATCCACCATGATGGACTTTTACGGACTATATTTAGCCAATCTACTATAGTATTTGGTTCATTTTTAGTATAGTTGAGGTGATTAAATCACTCAATATTTCTAAGTTTTTAGGTTGGACTTGATTTTATCATTCAACCTCACTAGTTTGATAGTGTGAGTTGACTTGGTTCACTCACACTCACTAGTTTATAAGTATGATTGGGTTGCATGGTTGAGCTAAACACAACTATCGGGTGGTAATTCATATTTTCTTTAGGGTTGGGGACATGAGCCTTCCAGTCTCTCTCTATCTCCTTAGATATATGCACTTTCTAAAATTATATATATTTGTCCTAGTCTCAATTTTAGATCCTTACAATGATATCTATTTTTAAATCAATTTGCCAATAAGTAAGGTAGTTGCATTGATACATATGTGTACTCTTAAATCTTACTCGTTAAATTTCAATACTTTCAATTTAATATTATATGTATTTGTTATGTATTGTAACATGCTTTTAGTTGCAAGCCAGTCACTAGCAAAGCTCTCAAGTTGGACTCACACAAAGGCAAGGTGTATTATCACACCTACGTATGAATTTATTCTCTTTTAAACCAATAATTCCATTACTAGATTAAAGGGGGGGAAATATAGATGATATTTATGGATTTTATAGCACCTTGGTCTTGTATAGTTGGAAAACTTAGACTTTGATTATTCCTTTTAGTTATGGACTTTTCCTGCTTTTGAAAGTCTCATTTGTGCTCTATCTTATGCCCCTTGGCCTATTTTTTAGTCTGAAAAGTCTTATGTTGATGACTCAGACCTTCTATTTTTACCAAAATGCTTAAACCTACTTATTTTATGTCCCTACAAGTTCTAAGCCTATACTTATTTTATAGCTACTAGGACACAAGTGTTAGTCATAGACCCCTATGTCAATGTTAGTGTGCTACCTGATGTAGGTGTCTAATGCCCTAAATTCATCTAATTTACAAATTAAATGTATCCTAATGGTTGACTGAAGTGATTTCATGTGAGTTATTTGTCTAAGAGGATTGGTATAAATATAAGATCACTCCTCATTAATTTCTCACCTATAACTTATAATTCATATCATAGAATATTCAATTGAGTAAAGCTTCCCTATTTCTTTGTATTTTCATATCAGTCATAGAAATTCACATCTATAGGTATGAAGTTATTAAGGAGCAGCTTAAAATTTGTATTTACCAAGTTACAAGCTAGTTCACTATTGTATTTATTTTTCACATATTGTATGATTTACACATAAGCCAAAACATCTGAGAGAACTACATCAGCCTAAGACCCTCTTCAGAGTATTGGTTATGTAAGAATCACTCATTGTTAGAGGGGTCTTTTAGATTAACTCAACACTGTGTGACCACTAATCCATTTTTCTCCAAGGTCACTATGAGGATGAATAACTAGGGTTTTACAATTTTATGAAGAGAAATAGTCCATGACCCAAATTTGAATGCACCAGATGAAGGCAAAGACAAACCCAAAAGTATCTAGGTGGTTACATCCTTTTCTAGTAAGTATTTCATACATGATACATGTGTCGTGTTCATAAAATAGTGTTGATGCAACCATCCAACATTGATGCTAGTGGTTGCAACTCTAGAAGCACTTAATCTAGAATTTGGTGATTGTTACAAAATCTTCTTTCAATATGCTTTTTGCATGTTCCAAATCCAAAACTAAGTTAGCATTAGAACCAAGTAAGTACTTTGTTTCTTTGTCATTTCCATATCTAACATTATTACACTTAGTATTTTTAACATATCTCAATTTAATACATTCAATATATGTTATATCTAAGTTTAACATCTAATTGGTCTGCTATATAGATAGTTTATCACCCTTGTACCTGTATGCACCTAAAATTGACATGGTATGATATTTATGATACAAATTTGATGATGATGTAATGACTTCTTATTTTATGTTTCACAGGGAATTATCTAGATATATTCCCTTGTTATGTTTCCCTATTTCTCTCTTGACCCCTTTTGATCCCCTTAATTTTGACCTCCCACGTCATTTATACCTTATCTCAAAAACAAACCTTGGATGATGGAACTACCACCCTAGGTGACATAACCACCCCTCAAGTCTCACAACCATCGTAGCGATTATGTAATATAGGGGGTGGTTTCTATTGATTATGGTTTATATGTCAAAATAGAAAAGACTCGGAAACAATTCTCAGACAATGATTACCTAAATCTTAATTATCACAAAAATTGTATATTATTTTATATAGGATATTACAAATATATATAAAATCTCTTTCTTATAACTGGAAAGATCATATCTCCACCACAATCTCTGTATCTCCCTATAATAACTCAATTAACAACCAACCCACTGTATACAAATATATTTTTATCACAATATATTCGAGTAAATACTAAACACTAATAAAATTAACTCCATATATTATTGTCTTTATTCATAAAAATAATATACCATACAAAACTCTATTAACTTAATATTGTGTAACTAACAATATTTATGTTATTACATATTAATAATATAAACACACTTTAACATTTACCACTTGTGAAAATTATTAAACCCTAGTCTACACCTCTTTAATGTGAGCATAGGGAGAATATACATCTTCAATAACTAGCCCTAACAGAATCATATGTCAATGCATACTTTTAGGTTTACATACTACTATATCAATCTTGGTGTTTAGATCTTGTTGCACATGACCACTACTATGCGAAGAACACATATTGTATTTACTCTATGTGAATGCAATAGACATTTCATTGGCCAATCATCTCCATAAATAAGGTAATCAAAGGATCTCTATAGTCAGAAGATTATTGTAGTTAACCACCTTCCCATACAACTGTTGCCACATTTCATTATAGATACACTCTCATTTTCTCCAATCTAATAGGGGAATGAAAACAAACATAATACTAGAAAATGAAATATTATGAGGAATAAATTCTCGTTATCATGTTATGCATCCTCTATTAATATTTATTTCTACCCAAACAAAAAGAACATAGACAATTTATACTACCATTGAAGAATTATCCTTGGCATTAGCCGATTTGGCACAAAACACACCACACTGAAAAAATGAAAAAACCACCACACATGTGAACAGGAATGCTCTTATATTCTTATTCAAACACACACACACACAATATGTCACCAAATAATCTGGGCCCCATCATTGGTGACTTACAAGAGGCTCTAGAACCTCCATCCTCTATTTCCTCCGTCTTCTAATATGAGAAGTTGCTTACTCAGCAAGATATGATAATATGTGTTTCGATGGTTTTGGCAGGTTCTCTATTGGTTGTTTCCATACAAATTGGAATCCACCCATAATATGGAAATTGTGTACAAGAGATAATGCATCCATAGAATAAATATTTTTTATGTTTTAAAATTTTATACAATGACTCTATATGATATCTAAGCCTAAACGACTTTGATTTTTGACAATATTGATAATAATACAAAATCTAAAAATCCAACTATAATGACTTATTTTATTGCAACAATACTTGACCATAGAAGATGGAACAGTTAAATTAAAAAAATAATAATTAGATAAACTGATATGACTAATGTCTATAAACTTATAATATACAAAAAAAAATGACTTGCTATAATATAAAATACTAACTCTATGAAAAGAACATACATGACTCAAATAAACAACATAAAAATATAAATAACTTTGAATTCAACTCCACTATTAAAAATGAACTTTCCTTAACTGGACTCACAACTTTTAACTTATGTTAATCTAAAGAAAACTTGACTCTCAAATACTATTATGGAAATACTATAAATATATAGAAAAAATGACTTACATGAGCGATAAAATACCTAAAATAATCTCTTCATTGCAGTTGAGAGATGCCACAAAGGTGAGGGATGAAACGATTGGTTCATGTATGTTATTGTTTTAAAATATGGAATGTAATAATGTAACCATTGGATAGGAAGATTAACACAGTCGTGAATGAATTTAAAGTCTCTGACACCCATCCCCCTCAATTGCATTCAACTTTGATAAATAAAAAAAATGGAGGGACAATTGGATGCACACAGATAGGAGAACATTGAAGATGAGTCTCTAAAAAATACACAATATATTTTATAGGGTTGAGCATTTCTTATTGATACTTTCATATGGGCACTTTTTGTGACAAATTATTATGATCTGGTTTTACTCTATAAAACAATAAGATGAACAAAAATATTGAAATAATCAACACGTCAATATGAATTGATAAAGGCAAACAACATAGGGAAATGACATAGTTGTATTACGCATATGGAAACAACTATACAAGAATACCGATGCAAGTCTATGGCCCTATAGTATGAGTACTTGAACACTTTGAACTAGTTGTATTGGATATTTAAATCTATGTTAAACTAATCTACAAACCTTAACTATCTCAACCTTCCTCTCATATACCGGGGTAACAATGACAGTAATAGAGCTACCCATGCAAATAATTTACTATTCCATTGTAGGACAAGATCGAAGATGCTCTAATACCAATTATTGATTTTGGTTTATATGTCAAAATAGAAAACACTCAGAAATAATTCTCAGACAATGATTATCCAAATAATAATTTTCACACACACTATATATTATTTCATATGGGACATTACAAATATATAGGAAATCTCTTTCCTATAATTGAGGAGATCATACCTCTACCACAATCTCCATATCTCCCTATAGTAACTCAATGAACAACCAACTCACTATATACGAATATATTATTATTACAATATATTCGAGTAAATACCAAACACTAATAAAATTAACCCCATATATTATTATTATTATTATTATTCATAACAATAATATACCATATAACTCTATTAACATAATATTGTGTAACTAACAATATTTATGTTATTACATATTAATAATGTGAACATACCTTAATAGTTTTATCATAAGAATGTAGTTTTGCATTAAAATAGTGGCGGTTTTGAAATCATGAACAATGATTTAGTCACCTTAGGCGATGGATTTGAAACCACCCTTAAATAAAGTGATAATTCTATCATAATGAAAATGTATTCCAAAATTAGCTCCCATAACTTCAGTTTTCATGCATTTTATGCAGCTAGCTTCATATTTATTGTTCACCTTATGATTTGCTTCCAATCGTGCCTAGTTCACTCACTCTCCTAATTTTATTCTTCTTTGGTTCATCTCAAATTAAATTCACTGTCATACTTAGTTGAACTCCTCCATGCAAACTCCATTTTCTTCCTGCAATAAGGTCAAATTTAGCCTAATTTTGTATCCAAAAATTACCATTAAAAGTTTTTATTGAGAATATTTTGTAGCTACATCCTTGCTATAATTTATAGAAGATTTAGCCTCTAGTATTTTTGACTCGACTACACAGTTTCAAGTGAAGAAGTGTCATTGGTGAGAGTAACTCATACCTTGCAAGCCAAGACATTAGCCAACCTCAATTTAACTACTCTTATTTTGAGGATTGTGTCTTCTCTCCTTTTATATCTTGTTCCAAAATTTTTGCATCCTCTAACTAGAGAGTTTCCTAAATTTACAGAAGATAATATGAAGCTAGCATGCTGAATATTTATCCATCAACACACTACATGCATTTTATTTGATTTATTCAAAAATCAGGTTGGAGTTCTTTTAGTACAGTATTTATGTTCTTTATTAGATTAGATTTAGTATAGCTTGTTATTGTGATTAGATTAGTATTTCACAAAATAGAAAAGAAGTGAATTTTATAGTGAAATATATATGTTCCTTTTCAACTATATTTGTTATCAAAAATACAGTTAGTTTTGATTTATGTTTGCATTTTATAAATTAATTTTCTTTCAAGTTAGCAAAGCATGTTTTCAATCATTACAATAAAATGATAGTAGCAAGTCTTCAATTCATTTCTAACCGAAACAACTTTTATTTTATTCAAGATCTAAGTAAACTTCCTGCATTTTAACAATCACTTAGGCAAACATTGAAACATAGATAGCCATAGGTGCATGCATGAAGGTAGTGGATTGTTGATTTTACTTGTTTCAAAGAGTTAAAATCATTTTCATTCCTCTCTTTTAAAATAGAAATTCAAAACTTATATTTTTTTCTTCCTTCCTATTAGTTCATTATTGAAAAAAAGGTTTGTTTGTAGCAAATTAGAAAGGTTGAAAAGCTAGCCTAGTTTATTCACAAGAAAATTCATAGGAAGCGTTTCAATGTTTTTGTTTTGGATCAGATATCTTTTCATACTACTTGCACACATAGATTTAATTTACACAATTATCATACTTTACGTAAAACAAACAAAACAAACAAAAAAAGTATTTCATCTATTTTGCATTCAAGTAGATTTAGGAAAAATCAGCATCCTGTATAATAGTATAGATTTCTTCTCTCTTCCATTGCATGCATCTCAAACATAAAAAATGATTAAAAAAAAAGTGCATTCATTTGCTTTCAATTTTGTTATTATTTCACTTTCAACACTTTATTTTCAGCAAGCAAGTATTCATTTATCAAAAAATAAGTATATCCCAAAAAAGAATAACAAAAGAAAACAAAAATAAAACATTTTCAAAAGCCTTGATAGCCCATACCAAAATACTTGCCAATTCATGCAAGCAACCACATCTAACATAAGCCTTATCCATATGCATAAGCAAACACATACCAAGCTTCTTCAATATTTCAACAATCACACTTTACAAGCCATTACCTGCACAAGTTCATACACTTTTCCTTGACTTCCACCTAGTCTCTTTTGGATGACCCTTCCTAAGATATTAAGTCGTGTCTGACATGATATATTCCATAGAGTTAGATCACCTAGTTCCACCATCGTCACATGGTTTAATATTAACATTGATTTGAGATGTGATGCCTTTTAATTGACTCTAATTCCTCACCTCATTGAAGAGTCCTTAGCCACTTTAGAAGATCAAGAACGCTTCCCCAATACACCTATCATTATTCTCCCATAAAACATGAGATGCCATTACAACATCATCCAAGATTAGTCACCCATCCACCCCATCTTCTTCTCCTTAGGTCTAGCCTCATCTTATATTATTTAGACTTAGTGGATGACATTAGCTAGGTAGATTCAATCCAATAGAGTAGATCTTCTCCCTTGAGTCATTTAATCTAATCTACCTCATTTCCTTGAGCCCAGAATTGACCAAGAACTCTACGTTTTTATGATATCAAATATCGAAGGGCCTTAGAGCTCTATTTCCACATAGCTCATTATTCTAAATGAGAAATGAGACTTGCCTAAGGACTTTTGGTTCCATCAAGAGAACCCATTTTTGCCACCTATCCCAAATCCCATTCTACCCAAAAATCAACCAAACCCATAGCCCATCTATTATGTTGATTGCTTTAGCTAGAACTTGGGGAGTCAAGTGCATAAATAAGTGTGTGCTAATTTATGTGCATACAAATTAGTGAACATGATGTGAAGTAATTTCTCCTTTGCATATCCCTTTCTTAATTTTTCTCCTTTTTCTCTTCTCCATCCCTCTTCCTTCCATTTATTCTGTGGGTATGCATATACCCATAAAATATGTTGAATAAGATATCAACATATTTTTTGGCTTATATGGTTATATGAGAAGCCAACTTAGCTCTAGTGAACCTTCATTGTTGATTTGGAACAACCCAACCTTCGACACTAACATGGAATACCAATCTTACGACTACTCCCTCCCTAACACTTGGACAAAGATCAGAGTCATCATCCAAGAGATACATGATGTATCTAAAACTACAAGTAACCATCCTCACTCTAGTTCCATTACCCTTATGGGTTGAGGCACAACCACTCCTCACATGGCCATGAGGCCACCTATCATATTGTAAAGCCCATATGTAGAAAGAGTCACTAAATACTATCACCACTTAGGAAGGATTCATCTTTTTGAAGATGAGGTCAGCTTTATGCAAGCTGCTACACATCCTCCCAGTAGGAATCAAGATCGTCTATGTGATAAATTAGAGGACAAAAACATAGTGGTAAAAATGTAGTATGATAAAAACATCACAAGGACAAAACATAATGAGGAAAAACATAGCAGTATTGGTAATATCACAAAAATGTTACGAAGAGTATAATTGAGACATTTTAGTGATTATCACATTGTTTATATAGTTATTTTAGTTAATTTTGGTGATATTAATTAACATTTCATGGTGGAAAAGTAATGCATCAAATTTACAAGTAAAATAATAGTGGAAAATGTGATTTTGTGAGTTTGGACCTTTAGTTGAAAGTTGTGTCATTTTTGCGATATTACCAAACTGCTATTTTTTTTTCACTATGTTTTGTCCTCATGATTTTTTATCATACTACATTTTTACTTCTACATTATTACCCCTATATTTTTATCTACTACTTTTTCATAGGATGCCGATCCATCTAGCCCACCAATGGCCACTACCAACACCACTCTCGAGGATCTTGCCCCAAACCAACCCCTTCATACAACCATATTTCACATATTTATTCCTATTACATTAAAAATCCATGGATCTAAAACCAACACTGGTCCAAGTCATCTCATTGACATCCTACTGGGTCATGTTCTTGAGCTAGAAAATAATCAACGAGCTCTAAACCAAGGGATGGGCTAAAAACATCTCCCGTCTACTCATTCCCCTTCTCATCCCATTTAAAAAATAGCTTACCCCACACCACAAAAATAAACCTACACACTCCCACAATTGCGAGAGCAAATACCACCACAAAAACACATCTTTCACCAACCCTTTCGAGATATTCTCACTCATGGGGTCCCCAACCCTGATATATCCAAAACTCATTCACCCCACCAAGTACTTAGTTAAACCCAATATGGGAGGTATACATGTACACTATACCACTACAAAACAACATGGTAACAACTAATCCATTATTTTCCATGCCTCTAGGCCACACACCTCTCACATATAACCACCCTCCATAGATGGGGTATGTCTCACCCTATACAACACTAGGTTACATTCAAACCACCTATGTACCACCACAATAAGCCATGTACACTTTATCACAACAAGTCACGATGTCTCCTACATCTCACAATGTCCCTTCATACTTCCACATGTATTCAAAATTTACACATCTATATTATTATTCCTTGGATTAATCCATACTGCCTTATTAGGATTCTTCCACACTTATAGGTGGTTATCAATCCAACCTATAAATTACCATACCTCCTCATTCTAGCCTCATTGTGATGGTGATAGACTTTAACAATATGGGAACCTATGCCAAATACCTCAAGGAACCCCTCGATGTGAAAATATAAGGAGTGCACGTCCTAAGGGGTATATCAGGAAAGGGGTGAGTAGACCATTGGTGCTTCATAGAATTATTTTCCCTTTTTACCACTTTTTATCTACACACTTATCTCATAAAAACATTCCCCTAAGCTTTTCCTCCTATTTTGCACCCTCCTCTAGTCTTTTACCATCTTCATTAACCCTTTCCCTAATGTGAACCTCTTTTTGGTAGTTTACATGACATAGTCAGCCACATCAACCTTGTATCCTTATTGACAAAGCTTATTAAAGATTAGGTCAGCCTATGGTCGACCTAGTCCATAATCTAATTTTGTTTTTTTTTAATTATGATACTAGGTCGACTAGGTCAACCTTGTCAACCTAACTTTTAGGAAGGGATTAAGGTTAGATATTCCTATATAAACACATCCATTTCACCAGTATTAGAGAGACAACAAGGTTTAATTATTCATTTATACCTATTTACAATATGCTCTTCTACCATTCTACTTAAGAAGTCTTAGCTTAGGGTTTCTACTTGGAGAAAAATCTTGACTCATGGAGATGTCTTGGATACTTTAGCCTTTCTTAATGATCCTTATAAAACATAAAAACCTCTTGAGAAACACCTTTAGTGAAGGGAGATATTGAGTATTGATGGGTTCATCTTCAAGGTAAGTATCTCTAATTTGCTCCTCTCTTTAGTAGATAAAAGTGGCATAAGTAATGGTTTTTGAATGTATGTCTCTCTCCATGCATTAGGGTTTTACTTATACATAGCTTAAATAGGATTCTCTTATTCATGTTTACTTTTATTATTTACTAACCCCATTTTATGCCACAATCTTTGGTGAGCACTAGATTAGACTTTTCTTTACTTGTTATTAGTTTAATTAATATGAAAACATAGGACCTAGTTAGTGTTACTACGTAGTTTTGCTTGACTGGAGGCTTTGGAACCCTCACTAGTGATATTATTTGTGGTAAGAGATCCGTTGGGTAGGTTTAGTGAATCCATCTTGGTCATGACTATAATTATATAATGTATCCCTAATTGGAAGTGTAAGTAGGATTTACCTTCTCCAAACTTGGATTGATTTGTATATCTACTGTATTTCCCATTGTGTATAGGTACTACCATCTCCTCAAGGGATATATACACTCTTTTCACCAACTTATGGCTGAATTTGTCAAGCATTTGACATGAATAAACTCATAAAGACTGGCATATGAGAGTTATTGTATATTAAACAAAAATACAATGAATTAGCTACCCATTTCATCATAAAATGGTAATAGGTCCTACATTCCTCCAATGCACCTAACATGGACCAACAAGAGTTATGTGATATTTTACTCCACTCCCTCAATAAGGAAACAAGGGAGGACGTTCAAAAGTTTCCATATTATTCATATGAAGAGGCCCTCAAAAGTGCATTGCACATTGACCAGGAAACCATCGACAGTGGTTGATGGACCTATGGGGCCAATGAGTTCACAATCACTCCCAACCAAAATAATGAGGGATCTCAAAATATGAACCTAAACCCAAACAATGTAAATAACCAAAGTCTTAAGATATTGAAACATAATAGGAACACTACCACCAATGGCATCATCGATAAAGCTAAGAAATAAAAACCTATGAATAATGATCAATATCCACTAACAACACCAACAAGATTAAGGCCAGGAACTAAATCCCCCCTCCTTCCATTCATGTGGTTGAATTCAATTAACCACCACCATACAACATGTAATATCAAAACCATAACCAAAACCAATACTAGCAAAGTGAATGATACCCACATTTTTAGAATCAAGGTTACTATCAATAGAATAATCAATAGGGATTAAGATAATAAGGGTAAAACATGTAACCTAGGGATTATGACCCCAACATTTATTTCCTCTTGCATTGAGTCATGGGCCATGACACTCAAAGCTGTCAAGAATATAACAAGTTTATATAAAGACTCCCGAAGGATCAAAGGCAAACATTTGTGTATATGTTCCTAGGAGACGTGTGTAAAAATACCCAAACCCTTCCAAATGGTCCTATTGATCCTCAAAACTATAACCTTCAAATTTATCACAATATTTTTCCCAATCACCAAATTTACCCCTATTAGGTCAACAACAGAATAACCCATAATTCCACCCCATTCAATACAACCAATCCATGATGACATGCAATCATGATGTTGAAGCCTCCACTTTTAGGGTGCCAAACACCAATGTGGCTCCTCAGTTAGAAGTTTTATTTAATACCTAGATGATAAGGGTCATAGAATTAGAAGCCAAAAAGGAATAAGACATTGTAGCTCACACTAGATGGGATCATCCTATCATTAGACCCAATGTTCATGTGGCCAAATATTGTATAAATAAGATGCTCTACCTGATGATTACCCCTTTAAAAACATGATCAGTGGGCTCTACAATATGATGGGGACAAGTGTCATTTAAGCATTGGGGAAGGAGTCATTTCCATTTCCCTTGAGGGGTGAGTTATGCCCTTTGGTTTCAAACTGGACTTTGAGTGCACAAATAATGAAGATGAGTACGAGGCCTTATTGCTTGGTATGCTCGTCACGGAGCACCTAGGTGTCTGAAACTTAAAAATCTAGGGAGATTCATAACTAGTAATAAATCAATTATCTAAAGTCTACCAAACCAAAGCCGAATACCTCCAATTATATAAAACCATTATCCATGAGGTGGCCAAAGATTTTGATTTCATCTCCATCAAAGTGGCCCCTAGAGAAAGTAACTAACTTGTCGACTCTATGGTTGCCTCATCTTCACATTTTATTCCCCAACCAATGATCCTAGAATCAAATTTAATAATCTCAATTAGGATGGAGCCTCTCATAGTAAGGTTCCTAACGACAAAATAATCACCCATGTCAAACAAGACAAGGCCTTCCCTATCTTGGGTCTAGCCAATAATTATGAGGCCATCCTTGAATTTATAAAAGCCTATAATGACCACCCCATGTTCCATCACAAAAAGGGCTTCTCGCTCACCTATTATCCTAACTAGACCCTCAGAGTCAAGTCTGACAAATCCCACTATCATGTGGAGGGTTATCTCCCCTCTGATGATGAACATAATCTCCTCAACATCGAGGGTGAAGATTTGTACTTACCCCCAACTCTTGGCATATTTGAAGAGGGAAACATGTCCCTCATTGAGGAAACCATCAACATTAATATTGGGACATAAGAGAACCCTAAATCCTCAAGCTAGGGTTTTCACTCTTTGAATAAGAGGTAGAGGACCACAAATAACTCTTCATGGAGCTTTCCAAAGCATTCGCCTTCTCCTACACTGACATGATAGGCATAAAATGAATGTTCATGAAATAAATCAATTTTGTCCTAATTTTTAGAATAGAAGTAAAAGATGATCATTCCTGCTATCACAACATGAAAATTTGCATGAACAAACAAATTCAAAAATAATTTGAATAAATTAATTAAGTGATATTTTTATTTATCTTAATATGAAGCTACTAATTTTTGGATGAATGTTGGTTTCCATTTATTCTCCTCCATACAAGACATTTAACTAATAAATACAAGTTTATTAATTGTTTTCGTGGTGGTTTATATTCAACACATAATTTTTCATGTTCTAGTGTATCTATAATATATATATTAAAATACATTTTTTAAAATTAATTTTAAATATTAAAATTATTGTCATTAATGTTTAGATTAATTATATTCTTTTGATTTTAAAATATCACTTAATTTATTATTATTTAATTGAAGGATAAATATCCAACATCTAAGAATTTTTCAGGACTCAAATCCGTAGCAATTGGACTAAAACTCTTTTCATTAATTTATTTTACGAATTGAAATTATTGTCTTTATACATATCCTAGTTAGATTTGTGAGAGATGTTTTTGAAAATTAATCTCTACATACCCTCGTAAGATTTATTGGACATGTTTTCAAAAATTAATTTCAAATGTTAGGATTATTGTCATTAATGTTTATGGATTAATTATATTTTAATATGATTTTTAAATATTGCATCATACCTATTGTAAGTGTTGAGAATATTGTCTTTAATATGTAAGATTTTTAAATATGGATTATACTTAAATGTATTCGATGTAACATGTTAAAGTTTTGTCCATGAAAAAATATGATAAGAAAAAAGGTTAAAGGGTGCAAAGTTTAAAATGGTAGAATATATTCACCATTATTTCAAATTACTAACAATTTTTTAAAAGTATTTATGTATTAAATGGATCCCCTTTATATCATAATTATTAAAAAATATAGATGAAAAATAATATCATTAAGATAATTATTATTCATGAAAACCACTTTGAAATAAACACACAAGTAAAATGCCACAAAAATTAGTTATCTATATCTTGTTTTCACAATGCTTTAAGGATTGACACAGTCTTTAATACTTGTGGAATGACTACATTCTTAGGGTTTGTGAACATGGTTAATTCTTGAATGAACCTAATTTTACATATTGAGATTACTTCTTACTTGTATAAAAACATGTCATTCTCATATTAAGTATTAAAAAATATAAAAAAGGTAATAAATAATATCTATTTAATTTCAAACTTAAATTTGACATTTATTTGATCGTCACATTGAAATTCTTTCCTTTTTTAAAGAGAAATCAATTAAAAAATCGTAGTATTTGAGCTATAAGGTGAAATTTTGAGCACTTTTTTTTTTTCAAAAATATTTTTTCAAGCTTGACACCTTGATGTACTTTAATTGCCACAATAGGTCACCAGTTAGTAGGAAATTTACGAAGAAATTAATGAATTCATTAAGAATTGTGGTATGTGAAAACCCCAAGATAAAAGCCCTGAAATTGATATCGCTCAGTATTTTTTAAATATATGTATTTAAGATATATGTACTAGCTATACAATTAAGCATAGAAGGAGATAAGGGACTTATCTTTTTTTAAATATTGTGGTTCTAGTGAACAAGTGATTTAAACTTATTTCCATCCTATCAACATGATCTAAATAGTTATAATTATTATTTGGGCATGTTACCAGTTACATTTGAATTTGAAATGGGAAAGACCTAAGACCATACAGATGAACATGGTTAGTGTCATGACCATACAAATGGTGTTGGGTAGGGCTTACGATTCACAAAGTGAGTTCCTTATTTTTTCTGCTTGCTTCCAATTTGTTGCTTATTGCATTAATTTTGCACACTTTGGCTTCTGACTCTCTAAAATGAGCAAATCTTGCAAGGTTGAAATTTGAAAGGGTTTAGTTTGGGGGTTCACATTTATCTAGGGTTAATACTAGCTCTTTTAATTTGGCAAATCCCTCAAACCATATAAAGAAGTTGTAAGTTGATAAATAAAGATTATGCAATAATAACAATATTGACAAACTACTCCAAGAGTGATTTTAAAATACTTGATAAGTACTTGATCAAATGAGGCTAATCAAATGTCTATTTATAAATGAAAAAAATAAACTTTGGTGAAATTGGCATGCATGACCGATACTTTGAAACAAATAGAAACATGAAAGATGGACAAATAACCCAATTTGAAAGTTGTCAAGGCAATTGTGCTTGCACCATATAGACTATTTTGGTCATGTATCAAGATAATCATGAGGCACATGTGAGGCTTATACGGGGATGCATAGAGATGGTTTTAGGTCTCAAATGTCACCATAGCATACCGATAATGTCAAATTTATACCATTTACCCATAGATAAATTAATGTTTAGGGTGCAATTTTCGGTGTTTACATTTTTTCCCTGCTTAGGTGGGGGTCTATGCTTAACCATAAAGTAGGTACCAGTGTAAGTGCAGATTTCAAATTATAACATATAAAAAAGGATATATATGTTGTTGTTTCACTGAGTCTTTGAGTATTGGGATGCTAACTTTTGGACCCTGTAAAACTAATATTATATTTCTTATACAAATATGGGTGAGTGGAAAAAGTAAATACGAAATCAGTCATTAATGAGATACCACATTTGTCCCTAACTTGTAATAAAAGTCTCATAGGTATGTCATATTGTTGAACTTTGTGTCATCAAGCAACGAGCGCCCATGTCAAAATACGAATCCGAATCACTAAATATTGAAAATTGAAATTGAAACCTTGTAATCATTAAAAGACATATCCTCAATTCCGTAGCATTATGAATTATCTATATACCTTGAAACATAAAATCATCATAACTTAATAAAGAGTAATAAATGTGAAGTAAAGTTTCCCTCCTCATATTATAAGTGAAATCCCTGAAAAAAAACTTAAAACTTTTTGAATGAACTTCCTATAAAAATTCATGACCGCTAGAAAACTCTTCAAATCAGAGATGCTTGAAAACCGAGGCCTTTTCTTTGAAAACTTTGACCTTGACCTTAACCTTGTCTAGATCTTTATGAACTCCTTGAACTCTTTAAGGACAAATCCCAAATATGTGATTGGGGTATGAACAAAATGAATTTTCATCTTAACTTGAAGCTTGTGGTTGCGAATCAAAGGAAACACTATGTGCACGTGTTCCAAGTGTTATGTCCATTTCTTAACATAGACCTAAGTGTCATCAAGATATGCAATAACAAACACAACAAGATTTGGATAAAAAATCTTGTGGATAAGACGCATGAAACTAATTGGTGCATTGGTAAGACTGAAATGCATATTCCACCACCCGCCTTGATGGTCATCTTCCACACATCTCGAGGCTCCATACAAACTTGGTGATAACGAGAGGCTAGATAGATGTTGGTGAATAATATAACACTTTTTTGGGAAGTAAAAACATGTTTCAATGACGAGAGGAAAACATGGCAAAGGATGTTTTGGATGTTCCTGTCGCACTTTGCCGGTACGTTTAGTGATGCGGCCTTCTAACTTCTCCTTAACCACCTAGAATTGCATGCTAAAAATGCGTTTTCTTTTTTTGAACATCATTTAGAATCATTAATGTATGAATTTTAAATTCTCTTCGAAGAGCCTGGAAATTTACTAATTGCAGTGCAGAATGCAGAATGTTAAACTGGTGTCTTCTTTGAAATGTCACATTTTTATTATGATATGTTTCCTATTTTCTTACCCATGCAATCTCTAGGAGGAAATTTTGCAGCACATAATGGTGGCAATGGAGTCAGTCTACACCACATCAACCGCTCAGATTCTCTCCCTAATAATTTGAGCAGGCCTGCGCTGTTGATTGGGTGCAATTTTTCTTCCTAGACACTCTCGGCCTTGCCCTGTTATTTTTTCTCTGTTTCTTCCCAAAACCGTGTAAATTTGTAGTCTACACCACATTGATGGTGCTTACACCCACACATTTGTCCTAAGATGGTCTTGCCTCTGCAGTGATCCTAGCTATCACCGATATCTCTGAGAAACTCTTGTGCTCAGTTCCTGTTGTCTATTTGGCTTCTCTAAAGCGAAGCGTTATAATTAAAACTGACATGTGCCTTGGAGGAGGCTAAAACCCATGACGTTATCCTCTCTAATAATCTACAGTATTGCATCACTTCACAATTTTTTATATGAGCAAAGGGAGAATAGTTGCAATAAGAGAGGGACAAGAACTTGCCATAATTGTACAGTACACGGAAGCTTCTAGGAAGCTTACATTAAATGTGTATATAATAATTAAATACTATTAGTGCAATATCCCTTGTGACCATGTCTCATCGTTTCCTTTTTAGATGAGAAAATTGTTCTTGAAAAGCAGTTTGGGAAAACCACTTGGCCTTTGTTGGCAGAGTATCCTTGCAGCCAACCAAATAAGTAGTAGTCTTCTTTTGTGGAGCAGTGCAAGTTTGGACATCGAGCATTGTATCTTCAGAAAAATGAGACTAAAAATCTGGAACAATGTCTTGAGAATGAGTGATTGGAACTTCCTCTCGGTTCATACAACTTAAGCTAGCTAACATTGACAGCATCGTGGATGCCAAACTGAACTAGGAGATTCAATTGAAAAGCATTGGGGCCTACCGTTTGGATAATAGGATATGACTTGTACCTGATTGGCTTAAGTTTGTGATGTTATCTTTTGGAAGTGATGCCTGGCCAACTGAAGCCATGGGCGATTTCTTAAGTTTGAAAGAGTGAGCAGCTCGATGTCGATCATGAAATGCCTTGAATTTTTTCTTTGTTTGGCGGCGTGTCTTGAGTTTTGGCCAAATTCTATGTAAAGGAGAAAGCCTTGTCTTGCTCCTTTCTTTGGTGTGACGTATTAAGTGATGGGAGGGAAACGAAAATCTCAAATTGTGCCAAAGGTTGGAAGCCACGGTAGACTTTAAATGGAGAGCACTCAATGGAACTGTGTGTTCCTTGATTATAGTTATGCTAAAGATTATGCAAAAATGTTGTTGGATTATCTAATCAACAATTATTTAGAAATGTTCAAATTGAATTCAAAAACTTCCAATTTATTAGTGGACTTCAAATTGCACCGTCTAACCTGTCAAGTTTGACCATCCAAACTTTCACTTGTTCACTTCAAATTAGACTGTCTAACTTGCTGGTTTTCTCCATAGAGTACCCATTGTGGACTTCAAAATATATCAGTTGTGTTTCTAGATGGTTAGCTATTGTATCCAAATAGAAATTTGTTGCTCTTTAAGCGATGTGCAGTCATATATTTTTGCTTGTTATATTCAATATGTATTTTGCAACCCTCCATAAAGGACAAAAATAAAGATGCATAAATAAACACAGGAGGTTGGATAATGAAAAATACAGAAAAGCAATGAAGCTTTCATAAGTCTATTTATTTTGCAAAAAGAGCAAAGGTCTCTCTTCTAGATTTTATTTCAAAATTCATAGTGTTTGTTTTGTTAAAAAGAGTTTAAGCTCTCACAGCATAAAAGGAATGCTTTAATGTATTAAGTTGTTTTATCAATAAATAGAATTATAAATCATGTATTTTTATCTTAAAAAATTATACTTTCCCTGTATTTCCTTCATTTGGTATCAGAGTTAGAGCTATTGAAGTTGTTTGTGAAATTTTGAAGCAAGTTTTGTTTTAAAAGGCAAAAATGACGAGAGTCAACGACAATAGTCTTACTCAACCCCATATTCTACAACTCAATGGAAAGAATTATGACTATTGGAGCATCAAGATGAATACCCTATTTTGTTCCCAAAACTTATGAAAATTAGTGGAGAATGGTTTCTAAGAACCAGTTGATCAACAACTTTAAATTCATTTACTCAAGCACAAATGAATCTTCTCAATGAGAACCAAAAATAGGATGCAAAGGCTTTGTTCTTCATACAAAAATCCATTGATGAGTCTATCTTCCCCAGATTTGCAGTAGTAACTAGATCCTAATAAGTGTGGAAGAGCCTACAATCATCATATCAAGGTATCAGTAAGGTTTAAATAGCTAAGTTACAAATGCTTTGGAGAGATTTTGAAAATCTATCTATGAAAGATGCAAATTTAGTTGACTTATTTTTTACCCATATAATGGAAGTAGTTAATCAAGTCAGGTCTCATGAAGAGACATTAGAAGAACATATGATTTTAGAAAAAATCCTTATAAGTCTCCCTGTAAGATTTTACATTGTTGTAGTTACAATAGAAGAATCAAAAGACTTAAATAAGTTGTTTGTTGATGAGTTGATGAGATCTTTAGAAAACTATGAACAAAGGTTGAACAGATCAGTCAATTCTCCTATGGAAAATGCATTCAATGCTAGCAATAGAAGAAGAACAAGAGGGAGAAGATCTAGTTATAGAGGTGGAAGAGGACTCTATAGAGGCAAGGCTAGTAACTATGATGGAGGGGGTATATTTGGACACTCTCATGAAGAGAGAACACATTAAAACTTTTATGCAAGTATAGGATCTAAAGGCTGTAGCCATTCCCATTATCATGATTCCTACACTCAAGGTCAAAGGTATACTAAATATCAAATTCAATGTCATTATTGTAAGAAGTTTTAACACTGTGCAAATGAATGTAGAAAGAAGTAGTTTGACATGAATAGGTAGAATGCAAATTTTTCAAGAGAAAATCAAATTGAAAATAAATATAGTGATTCAATGTTTACTACTTGCAATGTTGCATAATAAATTTCAAAAGAAGTGTGGTTTTTAGATAGTGGTTGTCATAATCATATGAGTGGAAACAAAGAAATGTTTACAAACATAGATGAATCTATGCACTCAAAAGTAAAATTGGGGGATGATAAAAAGGTCACTATAAAGGGTAAAGGAATCATAAATATTAAAACCAAGCAAGGAGAGAGAAAACACATCTCAGATGTGTACTATGTCCCTAATTTTAAACACAATCTAATGATTATTGGGCAGCTAGTATAGAATGGATTTAAAGTTCATTTTGAAAATGATTTGTGTGTGATTATAGATAAAAATGGAATGCTAATTTCAAGTGTTCAAAGGAAACAAAATAAGATGTTTCCCTTAAGTTTGAAAAGTAATTTTTCTGTAGCTTTTAAAGTTATCATAAAAGATTAGTCATGGTTATGGCATTTGAGGTTCCACCATCTAAATTTTTGTGGTCTAAATTTGTTGCATGTAAAGAACATGGTGAATGGATTGCCTTTTATTGATCAGTCAAACAAAACTTGTGAAGGTTGTATTCTTGATAAACAACGTAGAGAATCAATTCATGTTGGTAAGTCATATAGAGCAAAAACTCCATTGGAGATTTTACATTTAGATTTATGTGGGCCTATGCAAACACCTTCAATAGGAAATAGTTTATACTTCATGTGGCTTTTATAGATGATTATTCTAGAAAAATGTGAGTATATTTTTAGAAAAATAAATTAGAAGCATTTGAAATATTTTAGTAGTTTAAAGCTTTAGTTGAGAAATAAAGTGGCCATTAAATAAACCTATTAAGAATAGATAGAGGTGGTGAATATGTGTCTAATAATTTTTTGAACTTTTTCAAAACAAATGAGATCAAGAAAAAATTCACTACTAGGTATACACCACAACAAAATGGAATAGTGAAAAAGAAGAATAAAACAATAATGAATATGACAAGAAGCATGATGAAATCTAAACATTTGCCAAATAAGTATTGGGCATATGCTATAGCATGTGCAATTTACATAATAAATGGATGCCCAACCAAGAGTGTTAAGAACAAGATTCCACAAGAAGCATGGAGTAATAAAAAACATATTTTTTCTCATTTGAGAGTCTTTAGATGCATTCCATATGCACATGTCCCCAATGAAAAGAGGAAGAAGTTATATGACAAAGGAGAACAATGTTTTTTTATGGGATATACTGAATAATCAAAAGCTTACAAGTTGTACAATATACTAGCAAAGAAGACTGTAATAAGCAGATATGTTGAATTTCTTGAAGATGAAGAATGGATTTAGAATGAAAATCTACAACAATAGTATCAACTTGAGATTAGAGACTTTAGTGAAACAATTCTTAAATCAAGTACTCAATCAAGTAATAGTCAACAAGGACCCACTCCACTTATGACTCCATCCAATATTTCCAATTTACATGGAGCAACTTCACCAACAACACTTAGATACCACTCCAATGCTAGTTCAAAACCAAAAGAGACTCCAAAGTAGACAAGGAACTTGAGGCAAATATATGAGGTAACTCAAGGTAATTAACATGATAATACGATTTTAGATTTTGCATTTTTTTCTATTTTTGATCCTGCATGATTTGAATAAGCAATTGAGAATGAAAATTGGCAAAAAGTCATGGATGGTGAAATTTAAGCAATAGATAAATATCGCACATGGCATCTAGTGAATCTTCCAAAAGGAAAATATACAATTAGTGTAAAGTGGGTCTACAAGACAAAGTTTTATGTTGATGGAAATATTGTGAAACATAAAGCAAGGTTAGTTGCAAAGGGATTTTCACATAAACATGGTATTGATTACAATGAGACATTTTTTCCAGTGGCCCGTCTAGATATAATAAGAAAAATATTAGCTATAGGAGCTCAAATCAAGTGGATAGTATATCATATGGACGTAAAATCTAAAATTTTGAATGTTTTCCTATAAGAATAAGTCTATGTGAAGAAGCCGCTAGGATATGAAATCTTTGGACACGAATAAAAGGTCTACAGGCTCAAGAAAGCACTCTATGGACTCAAGCAAGTTCCTAAAGCATGGTATAGCAAAACTAATTCTTATCTTTTACAAAATGGCTTCAGTAGGTGCAACAATGAGCCTACACTATATACAAATATTAATGAACAAGGTAAAATTCTAATTGTGTGTTTGTATGTATATTATTTGATATTCAAAAGTGATTTATCAATTGATTTACTATAAAGAATTTGGAATGACCAATTTGAGTTAAATGAAGTATTTTCTTAAAATTGAGGCGAATCAATCCAAAAATGGCATATTCATTTCTCAAGCCAAATATGCCAAGGATATTTTGAAAATGTTCAAAATGGTAAATGTAAGCTAGCACCGACACCAGCCATAATATGATTGAAGTTAAGCAAGGATGATAAAGGATCTAATGTTGGTCCCACATTGTACAAGACTCATTGGTATTCTGATGTACCTAACTTATACAAGGCTAGATATAATGTATAGTGTAATTCTTATTTCAAGGTTCAAATAGTCTCCAAAAGACTCTCATTGGCAAGTAGAAAAAATAATTTTAAGATAAGTAAGTGGAACTAGCAATCATGGAATTTTGTATTCAACATCAAATGAGTTCAAACGCATAGGATACATATATAGTGATTATGTAAGCAATATTGATGATATTAAAAGTACTTATGGTTATGTTTTTCATTTTGGAATAGGTCTTGTATCATGGGCATCTAAAAAACAACCCATTGTCACTCTCTCATCAACAGAGGTAGAGTATGTAGTAGTAACACAAGCAATATGCTAAGTAATTTGGATGAAAATGAAGCTACTTAGATTTGAAACACAAACAGGAAGAGGCAAATAATAACTTATATGAAAACAACTCAATAATTATATTATCCAATAATTATGTATTTCACAAGAGTAGCAAGCATATAGACAATAGATTCTATTTTATCAGAGAACTAGTCAACAAGGGAGATATCAATCTAGAGTTTTGTAGATCTGAAGATTAGTATGCAGATATCTTTATGAAGCCATTAGGAAAAGAGATCTTTGATTATCTATGAGATTGTTTAGGCATAATAGATAGTGGTAGTTATGAATAAGTGGGAGTGTTAGATTATCTAATCAACAACTACCTAGCAATGTTTAAATTGAATTTAAACACCTCCAGCCTACCAACCAACTTCAAATTGGACTATCTAACCTACCAAGTTTGACCATCCAAACTTTCAGTTGTTCACTTCAAATCAGACTATCTAAATTGCTAGTTTTCTCCATAGAGTAGCCATTGTCAACTTTAAAATATAACAATTATGTTTCTATATGGTTAGCTATTGTATCCAAATGGAAATTTACTACTCTTTAAGCCATGTGCAATCATAAATTTATGCTTGTTATATTGAATTTATATTTTTTAATCCTCCATAAAGGACAAAAATAAATATTTATAAATAAACATAGGAGGCTAGATAATGAAAAATACAAAAGAGCAAAGAAACCTTCATAAGTCTATTTATCATGTAAAAAGAGCAAAGCTCTCTCTTCTAAATTTTATTTACAAAGCTCATAATTTTTATTATATTAAAAAGAGATCAAAGTCTCATAACATATAAGGACTGCTTTAATATATTATGTTGTTTTATTAATATATAGAATTATAAATTCTATGTTTCTATCTAAATATATTTTCTACTTTCCCTCTATTTCCTTCAAATGTGCCCCATTACCTCTGTGTTTGGTGATGCATGCGGAGACCATGGACTAAACTATGATTCACCACCTTGGTTTGGTCATCAGTTTACATATGGAAGGATGTAGAGAAGCATAATGGATAACCCAGAAGTTTAGATAATGATCTTCAAAAATGGCTTAGGAAGTAGGAGTGATGATACAAAACACTAGTGAGAGGCAATCCAAAATTTATCTAGTCATGTTTAATAACAATTTCATAGCTTGTGGAGCATTGATGGACTTTGTGTATGGTGGGAAGATTTCCATTGTTGAGACATGGCCAAGATCCACAAAGATGAAATTGTGTTGGCGATGAGTTCGAGGTAAGCCAATAACAAAATTCATATAAATACACTCACATGGGCACGAGGGCATTGATAGTGGTTGATACAATCCAAGATTTTGATTAGAAATATTGCATTGATTACATCGATAACATCACCAAATGTAATTTTACACTTGTTTCCTCATGAAAAGCTAATGATAATAATGTTAAAGATGTTACAAAATCCTCCATACCCCAAAATGGCCACCATAGGAAGAAAAATTGGTTTCCTTGAGTAGGTGGTGGAAAACTTCACCACTAGGAAGATAAAGATAATTCAACTCAAATAATTCCATCCCAAAAGTGATAGTTGAGAAATGGTACCTAGTTCATCACTTTTGGTTGTTAAAATGCTACACTAATTGGACCAAAATTATGATTTGGCATAAAAACTCTTCTATTCTATATTAACTTACCATAGAGTATTCAAAATGTTGAGTATTCGAGTAGGATGATGAATAAGAAAATCGGTCACTTTTTTGCCTTCACATTATTTGTACTTGATCATCAATTAAGATTATTGGATATAAGAAGCCCATTTCAAGTGTTGAGTCTGTGAATTTATTGATGCTTAGATATGCACCATACATAATCCCTGTTACATAAGTATAATAATGGGAAGTTTCATTATGTCATAAATGCTAATGAAATAACCTTGGGGATTTAGAGGTTGGCTTCTTATATTTTAACACTAATGTAATACTGGTTGGAGGTGAAAAGGGATAAAATAAATTAAAATATCAAATAAAATAAAAATTGATGCATTTGAATATCAGATCCTTCAAATACATAAAAACTACTCTATAAATTCAAATAAACTATTTTGACACCAAATTCAAGAGAGAGATGGTAAAACATTCACACACAAACACAGAAGGAGGACAGAAAATAGACACGTAATTTATAAGGTGTTGTTAAAAACCACACAATTGTAAATATTACTATTAAAAATAAACTGAAATTGAATTGAAATAATTATTCAGAATACAATTTCAAAATGAAGCTCTCATAAAAAGCTGAAAAAATCCATGGAGTGAGGAACTATAATAATAGAGAGACTCTCTCTATTAGCAAAATATAAGAGAAAGAAGAGGTAATGAGTTTTCAATGTGTAACCACATTCCTAAATTTCCAGACAATATCTTTATTAAAAACTGCCCCTTTGAATTTTATGCATAAATCATCAAAGTCACTAATGAGTAGTCATCCATTATCTACATAATCATTTCATAGTTATCTCCACCATTTTTAGAAATAATTGTGTGAATGGGCAAAGGAGTGGATTGCATTAAAGATGAAAACCTTTAATATTTATGTGTTTATGTGAACAAAACTTAAAGCTTTTTTTATTTATTTTTAATAAAGGTAGATACATATTAAGTGGGTTTTAGTCCAATGATAGGGATGATAGTGTAAAAGATTGTGCCTAGTCATATTTTAAGGCAAAATTTTTAGAAGATATTAAAAAAAGATGAGGCTAGGATCATGTCTGAAACGAATTTTATGGAATGGATACCCCTCAATCCTTAACATTAAACCAAAGAAATATTTTGTACACCTAATCCATGTACAAATATATATAGGTAAATTTGAATTTTAAAAACCAAAAAGCTTTCAAATAAAACATCCACATATTATGCCCACCCGTGGCTTTTAAATATAAAAATTTAAAATATTTCTTAACTCCCACTCTTTTAAATAAACTCCCTTGGCTTATAAGTAGAGTTACCTTTTTAAATTATATCTTTCCACCTTTTTCCACCCCTTACAAATAAAAAAGGGATTAATCCCATGCACTAATCTTATGCAATTTTTTTCCTCACTATAAATTGTTTTAAGGAACTAAATTAATAAGGGCGTAAAGTGTCATGTCTCTACAGGAAGCAGTGATTAGAAACTAATAGGGTTAATTAATCTATCATGCATAATTTTGTACTCTTAAATATTAAATAGAAATAATACTTTAAATCATTTTTTTTCGTAACTCATGGAATACTCTACAAAAGAAGAAATTTATAAATTTCTTATGGATTAATTATTTAAGCATCTAAGAGTCTCTCACCCTCACTTTTTTCATTTAGTAACGTTACTAACATGTCATAATGATCATTGTTCTCAAACTCTTATCTTCTATTATTTAAAAGTACCCTATTTTTAGGATACACAATGAATATATTTACATACATGATCAAAATTACATGTAAATTACTTACAAAAAATCTATAGAAAAAAATATAATTTTTAGGATACACATTGAATAAATTTACATACATGATCAAAATTAGATTTAAATTACTTAGAAAAAATCTATAGAAAAAAATATAATTAAATATTTGAGTAGAACTGTTAGACATTTTGTCCCTTAAAACATGGGGAATTTAAAACCTAAACATAGTAATCCAATAAACATAACATTAAAAAACAAAATATTTATTAAATTATTAATTTTTATGAGATTTTATAAAGTACTTTTTAGCTAGAAAATGTTTTTCCTCATACCTTTAGTGCTTTGCCATAAATTATGATTGGTAACTCAGAGGATATATATATATATATATATATATATATATATATATATATATATATGTGTGTGTGTGTGTGTGTGTGTGTGTGTGTTATTTTTAATTATATTTTCAAATCACTTTCCAAAATCCATTATTATAAGTGTTACATACATAATGTTTCATGGCAATCTAACATGTAGTATTGCATACATATAATTATCATTGTATGAAGCACAAAGCTAAATAAATACATAGCATGCCCATTTCTTGTCCAAAAATGGCTTAGGATTGGCTGTTTTGTAGGATGAAATGAGCTATAAAGTCTCTCCCAATATAGGCCACCCCATGCTTCCTTGTGGTATTTGCAATCCTCCTCTCCTTTTATACCTAAATTTACATTGGAGCACAAGAAGCCAAATGTGCCCAATCAAGACCTAATGACATTTGAAAATAGGCTACTAAATAGGATGCAAAAACACAAAAGAGGTTGTTAAATAGAATACAAAACTCATATTTATTGATGAATCTCAACTATTTTAACTATCACCTATATTGTTTTCTTCTCATCTTAGTTGTTTTTCATGATACAAGAATCATACATGATATAGTACATTATAAAGGGCTTGAAATGCACATGCATAATTTTTTTAATACATCTACATAACATAGATGAAATGAAAACAAGTGTGACATAAAAATATTGTTGTAGTGTGCAACGATGCTCATAAGTGCTACACAAGACCTAACATGTTAAGTAGAAAAGAATGAATTTAGTATGAGATTTTGGCTAATCCTAGCTAATGTTCTAGATGTAGGGTTTGTTATATTTGACTAAAGCAGAAAATGCATTGCCATTCCCTAAGAAATCAATGTTAGGTATGACAAGGTAACAATTATGAAGTTAATACTAATTGTTGTATGCTAGAATTGCACCCTTTGTGGGAGATTTTATCAAGCTCTCTCACTCCTAGCTACAAGCATTGGGACAACCTCAGGCTGTGGGTATCTTTTCATGAGGTTGAACCTCTAGGATTTATAATGAGACTAGTTCCTCGGATGCTTCACTTCATCTCTCATTTTCCATGCTAAAATATAATGCTGACTAAGGAAAAGGGATAGGAGGATAACATAAAAAATAAATCTAAGCAAAGGGAGGTGATGCACCAAAATAAAATGGGAAACTCCCATAAGCCTGAAAAAACACTAATTCTGTAGAGGACAATACTGACTTACATAACCTCAAGATTAGGTTGGTTGCATTAATGTTTCATGGAAGAGGTTAAAGAAAAAATGAATGCAAACAAAGATGAGTTATAATACTCACTAAAATCTCACATTAATATCAAAAAGAACACTCAGCTAGACTTGTAAACATCATTAAAAAACTCTTTAAAAAAGGTCAGAAAGGAGGACCATGGATGAGGAAGATTCTCCTTCACACAATGACATAGTGCACAAATCAATAAACACAAATCCAAAGCAAGAGATAGGCAAAGAAGGAAAAGAGAAAGAAAGGGCTTGTGGGAGCAAGGAGAAATGAGAGAAGAGGTCGTCGATGATCGTGACCCCTACTGTTATACTCAAGCTCCCTTGCATTCAAAGTGTGTAATTGCCTTGACCATGAAATGAACCATCCAAGATCATCACAAATCTCTTCGAACCAAGTGTTTATAGTTAAAATTCATCTCTCAAATATGGTCTCCCCATTGGGATAAAAATTAGTAACTTTTGGAGAATTTTTATTTTACCTTATATTTTCACTCTGGGGCTGATAAGATCAAATTAATTCATGAATTATCTCTTCTCTATATTAGAGTACACTTTCCATGATGACCAAAATATTGTTGCACTAAAAAATAAATTATTGAGACATCTTCAACACACTATTTGGAAACTTGAAAGATAGTTAGATTTCATTATTCTACCCAAGCCTTGTCCATTGGGCTATAGATTTAGTGTTCCATTCTATAAAAATTTTACCATCTCTATCTTTAAAACACCTCTATTTCCCTATATGAATGTAATTGGGGGTGTTGTTATGAAATGTAAAATTGCAAGATAATAATTGGCTCCGACTGTGAGATCATATTTCCAAAGGGAATGTAGGAGAACTCTAGAATCTTTCATGACTAGTTCCTCATTACTGCATATTTTTAAAGACTTCTATGTAGTTTACATTTACATATCTTGATCCAACCAACAACCAACCAATTTCCCTATCTCAATCAAATGAGAAATTAACATGCACTATTAGGTTAGATCCTCTCCTCTAAATATTTGCATATTTTTATATGAGCAACTAATAGCCAGTTCACCCATATCAATCATATGAGAAATAAACACTTGTTATCAGGCTAGATCCTTAGCTCTTGAAATTTTACCTGTTCACCACCTTTTCACTTAGATAAATCTATGATAAACTTGTTTATTTTTTTGCTTGATACATGAGCATCCATATCACCATTTTCATAACTATAATAATTATTTTCTAGATAAACTATTAAATCTTAGTTTTTAAAACTCACTTTATCAAAATACTTCATGATCCATTTCTACATGTCATCCAAGAACTAAAGAAGCTTCACATTAAATAATTCACATGAGGATCTAACATGTCTAACTGATTGGGATTCAATGCAGGTATAGATCATGGCTAAAAACATGTGAAAGAAGAATGACCAAAACAAGGAGAGAAAGGAAAAATAGATAACCTATTGTATTTATTAAAAGCAACACACACACACACACACACATCAAAACAAAATGAGAAAAGGAAACAAGCCAAAATAGGGAAAGCAAAACTATTTACAGAGGGAAGAAGAAAATAAGAAGACTATACAAAATCATTCACTGTATGTGAGAAGTAACTACCATTTTGAAACAATGGATTTGATTTATGAAATCCAAAAACATTTAGCAGCAATGACCAAGCAAGTGGGAAGAGGAACTTGTAGTTATCACTCACATAGGGATGATCATGAATGAACAAACTATTACTATCTCAATATCTTAGAATGGAAACAATGTGAACTCTCTAATCTTCTGTGATCACTCCTAAGCAATACTAGATTTTTTTCAATGTCTTCTTGATTGGTTTCAAATGTATCTCTACTAGATATAGGATCTAAATCCAAAAAGATGTGTATTGCATGTTACTTTCTAAGTTGCATAACAATAAGAGTATCTTTTGGAATGAATTGAGTGCAGATATTCCTTACCACATTGATTCCCATAAAAGATAAAAATTCATTATTGAATGAATCTTTGTCATCATCTTCATCAATCTTTTTTGCCTTGATAGTTTTATTTCACTTATAATTAATATGGGTCACCATTCATTTTGTTGTGGCTTCATGTATTTCTTGATTTAGCTTTCACCTGCTTATGATTTTTAATATGTGTGGGGTTGATTACTCTGTATTCATGTTTTATGGAGAACTCTTCTTTGGTAGAACCTAAAAATGAAATACCCAAGTAATCTTTATTTTTGACTATTGAGTCTTCCATTTTAATACAAGAAAGATGTTTTACTCTACTAAAAATTGGTTCCAAACTATCTTCATGTTTAAAAGGTAAAGATCATATTTTGCACTATTTTTGATCCAGGCATCAATTTAGGCAACAATTCGGGTGACAGTTCCACCCCAATTGATGACGGAACTTCCGGGAGCCATAACTTTTGCACCGTAGCTCCAATTGACTCGCCGTTTGAACCGTTGGAAAGCTAAGAACGAGGGGAACATCTTGAAATGGCATTGATCTCCGCTCAATGAAGTTTGACCCCAGAACACCCAATGGAAGTGCCTCAATTTTCAATTTTAATAGTGCTGTCTAAAAATAGTAAGTTGCTAAAAATAGTAATTCCTCGAATTATGTATTGTTTTAAATTTTGGAAGTCATACCACTTCATCTCCCTCGAGATTGGTGACCTTCCACATCCTCCCCATGCCTTCAAATTGTGTATAAAAGAAGAGGTAACCAGAAATGTAAAAACAGACATCTCTTCCCAGAGATAAGCATATATTTGTATTGCGAATTTGAGTAATACTACATCTCTTCTCAGAGAATTCATTGTTACTGTGTTATTTCTATGTTATTGTGATATTTATCAACCAAGACTTCTGAGTTTTGGATCAGTGGTATCAGAGCGGTTTGTCTTGAGAGTGTATGATCCCGAGGACAAGGTCAGGCTATAAGAAGCTTGGGTGGGAAACAACAGAGCTTCCAAATTTTCCACCTGTTCACTCCAAACGACCTCAAATGGCGGACGACACCGAGACATCCGATCCTTTTAAGGAAATGGTGAATGAGGCCCTCCAACGGCAACAAGCATAGATGCTGCAGAAATTTGCCCAAATTCTTCAAACACTTCCGATGGGAAATCCTAGCTCCGCGGCTCCACTTCCTGGCTCCTCATCTAGGGAAGGTCCAGGTAAATTTTGATATTCCTACATTTGAAGGTAAAATCAATGCTGATGCAGTAGAAAATTGGTTAGATCAACTGTCTTCCTACTTCTCTGTAAATAAGTTCACCGATGAAGAAAAGATTACTTTTGCTCTTTTGAAATCAACATTGCCTGTGAAAAACTGGTGGGAAGTGTGCAAAAAGAGGTTCAGCACAGATGACATTGGTCTTGAGGCAGAACCTACCTGGGATGATTTTGTAGAAGTAGTGAAAGAAGAATACTATCCCATCGGAGCATATGATGATCTCTACATACAATGGCAACAACTTCGCCAAGGTAAGGACCAATCTGTTCAAGATTACACAGACACTTTTCATTCTTTGTCTGCAAGGTTGGGCATTCAAGAAAGTGAAAAACATAAGACTCTCAAATATCGTGGTGGACTACATGGTACATACGGGGGGAAATGGAACTCTTCAATTTGGAAACCCTCGGTGAGGCATACAAATTTGCAGTGAAGATTGAATAGAAGAATGGCAGAAAGAATACGAAGAGTCAACCCTAAAAATGGAAAAGTGATAAGGAAGGTCAAACTCGAGGCCCAAATTGGAAGCAAAAAGAGTCTCAAGATAAGAAATCCCAGAAAGGGAAGGCTGGAAAATGGTGTGATTACCACAAAACTGTGACTCACTCCAAAGAAGAATGTCGAGCCATCAAGTCATTGCTTTCTGAGTCACAATACTCGACGTCCACTACTCTGCCTCATACACAACCCACAGTCGAAGAGGATGAAGAAGAAATTTTAGATGCTGAGCCTGACACCATTGTTGCTTCATCACAGAACCGTGGGGAAAGACCAGATGACAAGGAAAGATTGTTCCACTCCAAACTATGGGTAAAAGGTACGCCTTTACATTTCATTCTTGATAGTGGGAGTCAAAAGAATTTGATCTCTGCTAAAGTTGTGAAAAGTCTAAATCTATCTGTGAAGCCTCATCCAAAGCCCTATAGTATTGGATGGTTAAGCCCAGGGAGAGACCTCCGTGTCACCCATCAGTGTCTTCTTTCATATGCCATAAAACCATTCCAAGATGAAGTCTTGTGTGATGTAGTCAATCTGGATGTTTGTGATGTACTCCTTGGTCAGCCATTCATGTATGAGCGACATGGCATCTATGAATCACGAACCCGAAGGATTACCCTCACCCTTGGAAAATGGTGCTATAGGGTACCAGAGGTACCACCTCCCACATATGTCTCCCTGACCAGTGCAAAGCAATGTAAGAGATTGGTGGAGAAAACAAAGCAATTTGTCCTCATGGTGGTCAAGCCACAGAAATCCACGAAGGCCGATGTTGCAGTCCTGACTACGTAATCAACACAACAACAGAAGCAGATAAGACACATCACAGAAGAATATGATGACTTATTCAAGTCACCAACAGGAGTTCCACAACATTTTCTGGTAAAACATTCTATCGATTTGATCCCAGGATCACCTTTGCCTAACAGTCCTGTGTATCGCAGATCAGTTTTGGAGAATGATGAGATAAAAAGACAGATTCAAGAATTGATCCAAAAGGGTCACATCAGGCCAAGCTCTTCACCTTGTGGTAGCCCAATTGTCTTGGCACCAAAGAAAGATGGAACATGGAGGCTTTGTATTGACTATCGAGCCCTGAATAAAATCTCTGTGAAGAATCGCTATCCTCTCCCCAGGATTGATGATCTGTTGGACCAGCTCCGTGGTGCAAAGTTCTTCACCAAAATTGATCTCAAATCTGGTTATCACCAAATTCCCATCGATCCCACTGATGTCTGGAAGACTGCATTCAAATCTAAGGAGGGGCTCTTTGAATGGTTGGTTATGCCTTTTGGCTTAACTAATGCACCTGCAACCTTCATGAGGATGATGGATGACATCCTACGACCCTTCACCAACTCTTTTGTAGTTGTCTACTTAGATGACATACTCATCTATAGTAGAACATGGGATGAACATTTGCAACATGTTCGTAAGGTGCTTCAAACTCTTCGGGAGCACAAGTTGTATGCAAATCTTGACAAATGCACATTCGGGATGACAACAATTCAGTACCTCGGGTATGTTGTGAATGCAGAAGGGGTCCATGTTGATCCAGAAAATATTTAGGTTATTCGAGAATGGCCCACACCAAGGACCCTCACAGAGCTTCGTAGCTTTTTGGGTCTTGCAAATTTCTAGCGCAGGTTTGTTCTTGGATTTTCACATATTGCTTGGTCACTAACCCAAGTGACTAAAGGAGGAGCAAAAGCTACATTTTAGTGGGGTGAAATACAACAAAAGGCATTTGAGAATTTGAAGAACAGACTCTGCTCAGCCCCTGTTCTTGCCTTGCCAGATTTGTATCAACCTTTTGAGTTGATGACAGATGCATCTGAATATGCCATGGGAGCTGTCATCATGCAACATGGCCATCCTGTTGCATATCACAGTGAAACTTTCACTGATACAGTCAGGAAATATCCAACATATGATAAGGATCTCTATGCCATTGTGCAAGCTTGCAAACAATGGAAACACTACATCTTGGGGAAAGAAACGGTCATCCACACTGACCACAGACCATTGGAATTCATCCAGACACAAATCAAGCTCCGAAATGAGAGGCATCAGAAGTGGGCCACATATCTTCAGCAATTTCACCTAATAATCAAACACAAAAAGGGGAGCTCAAATACAGCTGCAGATTGTCTGAGCTGCCCACCAATTACTGCACTCACAACAGTTTTGGATCTGTGCGGACATGAGACTGCCACCTGGGGTACCCTGTATGAAGCAGATCCTACCTTTGCTGCTACATATCAAGCACTTCAAAAAGGTACACATGTTTCTGATTTCTATTTGCAAGATAATGTCCTCTGTCATATGGGACACATCTGTGTTCCAGTTGCAGAGCAACAAAAGATGATATGGGAAGCACACTTCAGTAGGACAGCTGGACACTTTGGTGTTGAGAAAACATTGGCAGTTCTTCAAAAACACTTCTACTGGCCCCATATGCGAAAGGATGTGGAAAGATATCTCAAATCTTGCACCCCATGTGCGATAGCCAAGCTGACTAATAAGAAGCAAGGATTGTACACGCCATTGCCAGAACCAACCAGGCCTTGGGAATCTGTCTCAATGGACTTTCTATCAGGTTTGCCCACTTCAAAACATGGTAAGGACTGTATTTTTGTGGTAGTTGATCATTTTTCAAAAATGGCTATCATGATTGCTTGTAAAAAAAATATATCTGCTGAGGAAACTGCTCAACTATATTTTAGTCATGTATGGCTCCATTTTGGTCTTCCCAAGTCCATTGTCTCAGATCGAGATAGCAGGTTCTTGAGCATCTTCTGGTCCACTCTATGGAAGATGATGGATACTAAGTTGATGAAGTCCACAGCCTTCCATCCACAAACTGATGGTCAAACAGAGGTGCTAAACCGCTTGATTGTTCACATGATTCGGATGTACCACTCTAAACATCCACGCACATAGGATGAGGGACTTCTTTTCATACAACATGGATACAATCGGGCACTGCACAGCTCGACCAAGCACAGTCCATTCCAAGTATGTTTTGGGTTCCAACCCATGGCACCAGTTGATATAGCAGTTCCATTTTCCACCATGGAATACACACCTCATGGAAGATCTGAGGCAGCAAAAGCTACAAAGTTTATTGAACAAATGCAACACCTCCAGCAACAAGTTCATGACATCTTGGAGAAGATGAATCAAAAGTACAAGCAACGCCATGATAAACACAGGATTGCACGCCATTTTGCTGTGGGTGACAAGGTCTGGTTACGACTCCAGAAGGAACGACTTGCAGGCCCACATAGAAAGATTCGGCCTCTGCGATATGGTCCATACACCATCACCAGAAGAGTTGGAGAAAATGCTTTCGAGTTGAACCTCCCAGCCTACCTTAGTCTGCACCCAATATTCAATGTGGAGCTCCTCAAGCCATATCATCCACCTCTCTTGGACACTTCAGTTGTAGCAGAACAACTTGACATTGATGAACTTGATCCACAGAGTTTTGCTCCAGTGGAAGAGGATCAGATTGTGGATACCTGGATGAAGACAACCAGAGGACGTTCTATTCCACTTTATCGAGTGGTCAAAAGGGGCCAGCTTAGCCACCAAGGTGAGTGGCTCACAGAGAATCAAATCAAGAAACAACTACCACACCTGATGGGGAGCATTGACGCAATGGGGACCATTGCTTTTCAAGGAGGGAGGAATGATCCAGGCATCAATTTAGGCAACAATTCGGGTGACAGTTCCACCCCAATTGATGACGGAACTTCCGGGAGCCATAACTTTTGCACCGTAGCTCCAATTGACTCGCCGTTTGAACCGTTGGAAAGCTAAGAACGAGGGGAACATCGTGAAATGGCATTGATCTCCGCTCAATGAAGTTTGACCCCAGAACACCCAATGGAAGTGCCTCAATTTTCAATTTTGATAGTGCTGTCTAAAAATAGTAAGTTGCTAAAAATAGTAATTCCTCGAATTATGTATTGTTTTAAATTTTGGAAGTCATACCACTTCATCTCCCTCGAGATTGGTGACCTTCCACATCCTCCCCATGCCTTCAAATTGTGTATAAAAGAAGAGGTAACCAGAAATGTAAAAACAGACATCTCTTCCCAGAGATAAGCATATATTTGTATTGCGAATTTGAGTAATACTACATCTCTTCTCAGAGAATTCATTGTTACTGTGTTATTTCTATGTTATTGTGATATTTATCAACCAAGACTTCTGAGTTTTGGATCAGTGGTATCAGAGCGGTTTGTCTTGAGAGTGTATGATCCCGAGGACAAGGTCAGGCTATAAGAAGCTTGGGTGGGAAACAACAGAGCTTCCAAATTTTCCACCTGTTCACTCTAAACGACCTCAAATGGCGGACGACACCGAGACATCCGATCCTTTTAAGGAAATGGTGAATGAGGCCCTCCAACGGCAACAAGCATAGATGCTGCAGAAATTTGCCCAAATTCTTCAAACACTTCCGATGGGAAATCCTAGCTCCGCGGCTCCACTTCCTGGCTCCTCATCTAGGGAAGGTCCAGGTAAATTTTGATATTCCTACATTTGAAGGTAAAATCAATGCTGATGCAGTAGAAAATTGGTTAGATCAACTGTCTTCCTACTTCTCTGTAAATAAGTTCACTGATGAAGAAAAGATTACTTTTGCTCTTTTAAAATCAACATTGCCTGTGAAAAACTGGTGGGAAGTGTGCAAAAAGAGGTTCAGCACAGATGACATTGGTCTTGAGGCAAAACCTACCTGCGATGATTTTGTAGAAGTAGTGAAAGAAGAATACTATCCCATCGGAGCATATGATGATCTCTACATACATTGGCAACAACTTTGCCAAGGTAGGGACCAATCTGTTCAAGATTACACAGACACTTTTCATTCTTTGTCTGCAAGGTTGGGCATTCAAGAAAGTGAAAAACATAAGACTCTCAAATATCGTGGTGGACTACAATGGTACATACGGGGGGAAATGGAACTCTTCAATTTGGAAACCCTCGGTGAGGCATACAAATTTGCAGTGAAGATTGAACAGAAGAATGGCAGAAAGAATACGAAGATTCAACCCTCAAAATGGAAAAGTGATAAGGAAGGTCAAACTCGAGGCCCAAATTGGAAGCAAAAAGAGTCTCAAGATAAGAAATCCCAGAAAGGGAAGGCTGGAAAATGGTGTGATTACCACAAAACTGTGACTCACTCCAAAGAAGAATGTCGAGCCATCAAGTCATTGCTTTCTGAGTCACAATACTCGACGTCCACTACTCTGCCTCATACACAACCCACAGTCGAAGAGGATGAAGAATAAATTGTAGATGCTGAGCCTGACACCATTGTTGCTTCATCACAGAACTGTGGGGAAAGACCAGATGACAAGGAAAGATTGTTCCACTCCAAACTATGGGTAAAAGGTACGCCTTTACATTTCATTCTTGATAGTGGGAGTCAAAAGAATTTGATCTCTGCTAAAGTTGTGAAAAGTCTAAATCTATCTGTGAAGCCTCATCCAAAGCCCTATAGTATTGGATGGTTAAGCCCAGGGAGAGACCTCTGTGTCACCCATCAGTGTCTTCTTTCATATGCCATAAAACCATTCCAAGATGAAGTCTTGTGTGATGTAGTCAATCTGGATGTTTGTGATGTACTCCTTGGTCAGCCATTCATGTATGAGCGACATGGCATCTATGAATCACGAACCCGAAGGATTACCCTCACCCTTGGAAAACGGCGCTATAGGGTACCAAAGGTACCACCTCCCACATCTGTCTCCCTGATCAGTGCAAAGCAATGTAAGAGATTGGTGGAGAAAACAAAGCAATTTGTCCTCATGGTGGTCAAGCCACAGAAATCCATGAAGGCCGATGTTGCAGTCCTGACTACGCAATCAACACAACAACAGAAGCAGATAGGACACATCACAGAAGAATATGATGACTTATTCAAGTCACCCACAGGAGTTCCACTACATTGTCAGGTAAAACATTCTATCGATTTGATCCCAGGATCACCTTTGCCTAACAGTCCTGTGTATCGCAGATCAGTTTTGGAGAATGATGAGATAAAAAGACAGATTCAAGAATTGATCCAAAAGGGTCACATCAGGCCAAGCTCTTCACCTTGTAGTAGCCCAATTGTCTTGGCACCAAAGAAAGATGGAACATGGAGGCTTTGTATTGACTATCGAGCCCTGAATAAAATCTCTGTGAAGAATCGCTATCCTCTCCCCAGGATTGATGATCTGCTGGACCAGCTCTGTGGTGCGAAGTTCTTCACCAAAATTGATCTCAAATCTGGTTATCACCAAATTCCCATCGATCCCACTGATGTCTGGAAGACTGCATTCAAATCTAAGGAGGGGCTCTTTGAATGGTTGGTTATGCCTTTTGGCTTAACTAATGCACCTGCAACCTTCATGAGGATGATGGATGACATCCTACGACCCTTCACCAACTCTTTTGTGGTTGTCTACTTAGATGACATACTCATCTATAGTAGAACATGGGATGAACATTTGCAACATGTTCGTAAGGTGCTTCAAACTCTTCGGGAGCACAAGTTGTATGCAAATCTTGACAAATGCACATTTGGGATGACAACAATTCAGTACCTCGGGTATGTTGTGAATGCAGAAGGGGTCCATGTTGATCCAGAAAAGATTCAGGTTATTCGAGAATGGCCCACACCAAGGACCCTCACAGAGCTTCGTAGCGTTTTGGGTCTTGCAAATTTCTACCGCAGGTTTGTTCTTGGATTTTCACATATTGCTTGGTCACTAACCCAAGTGACTAAAGGAGGAGCAAAAGCTACATTTCAGTGGGGCAAAATACAGCAAAAGGCATTTGAGAATTTGAAGAACAGACTCTGCTCAGCCCCTATTCTTGCCTTGCCAGATTTGCATCAACCTTTTGAGTTGATGACAGATGCATCTGAATATGCCATGGGAGCTGTCATCATGCAACATGGCCATCCTGTTGCATATCACAGTGAAACTTTCACTGATACAGTCAGGAAATATCCAACATATGATAAGGAGCTCTATGCCATTGTGCAAGCTTGAAAACAATGGAAACACTACATCTTGGGGAAAGAAACGGTCATCCACACTGACCACAGACCATTGGAATTCATCCAGACACAAAGCAAGCTCCGAAATGAGAGGCATCAGAAGTGGGCCACATATCTTCAGCAATTTCACCTGATAATCAAACACAAAAAGGGGAGCTCAAATACAGCTGTAGATTGTCTGAGCCGCCCACCAATTACTACACTCACAACAGTTTTGGATATGTGCGGACATGAGACTGCCACCTGGGGTACCCTGTATGAAGTAGATCCTACCTTTGCTGCTACATATTAAGCACTTCAAAAAGGTACACATGTTTCTGATTTCTATTTGCAAGATAATGTCCTCTGTCATATGGGACACATCTGTGTTCCAATTGCAGAGCAACAAAAGATGATATGGGAAGCACACTTCAGTAGGACAGCTGGACACTTTGGTGTTGAGAAAACATTGGCAGTTCTTCAAAAACACTTCTACTGGCCCCATATGCGAAAGGATGTGGAAAGATATCTCAAATTTTGCACCCCATGTGCAATAGCCAAGCCGAGTAATAAGAAGCAAGGATTGTACACGCCATTTCCAGAACCAACCAGGCCTTGGGAATTTGTCTCAATCGACTTTCTATCAGGTTTGCCCACTTTAAAACATGGTAAGGACTGTATTTTTGTGGTAGTTGATCATTTTTCAAAAATGGCTATCATGATTGCTTGTAAAAAAAAGATATCTGCTGAGGAAACTGCTCAACTATATTTTAGTCATGTATGGCTCCATTTTGGTCTTCCCAAGTCCATTGTCTCAGATCGAGATAACAGGTTCTTGAGCATCTTCTGGTCCACTCTATGGAAGATGATGGATACTAAGTTGATGAAGTCCACAGCCTTCCATCCACAAAATGATGGTCAAACAGAGGTGGTAAACCGCTTGATTTTTCACATGATTCGGATGTACCACTCTAAACATCCACGCACATGGGATGAGGGACTTCTTTTCATACAACATGGATACAATCGGGCACTGCACAGCTCGACCAAGCACAGTCCATTCCAAGTATGTTTTGGGTTCCAACCCATGGCACCAGTTGATATAGCAGTTCCATTTTCCACCATGGAATACACACCTCATGGAAGATTTGAGGCAGCAAGATCTACAAAGTTTATTGAACAAATGCAACACCTCCAGCAACAAGTTCATGACATCTTGGAGAAGATGAATCAAAAGTACAAGCAACGCCATGATAAACACAAGATTGCACGCCATTTTGCTGTGGGTGACAAGGTCTGGTTACAGCTCCAGAAGGAATGACTTGCAGGCCCACATAGAAAGATTCGGCCTCTACGATATGGTCCATACACCATCACCAGAAGAGTTGGAGAAAATGCTTTCGAGTTGAACCTCCCAGTCTACCTTGGTCTGCACCCAATATTTAATGTGGAGCTCCTCAAGCCATATCATCCACCTCTCTTGGACACTTTAGTTGTAGCAGAACAACTTGAAATTGATGAACTTGATCCACAGAGTTTTGCTCCAGTGGAAGAGGATCAGATTGTGGATACCTGGATGAAGACAACCAGAGGACATTCTATTCCACTTTATCGAGTGGTCAAAAGGGGCCAGCTTAGCCACCAAGGTGAGTGGCTCACAGAGAATCAAATCAAGAAACAACTACCACACCTGATGGGGAGCATTGACGCAATGGGGACCATTGCTTTTCAAGGAGGGAGGAATGATCCAGGCATCAATTTAGGCAACAATTCGGGTGACAGTTCCACCCCAATTGATGACGGAACTTCCGGGAGCCATAACTTTTGCACCGTAGCTCCAATTGACTCGCCGTTTGAACCGTTGGAAAGCTAAGAACGAGGGGAACATCGTGAAATGGCATTGATCTCCGCTCAATGAAGTTTGACCCCAGAACACCCAATGGAAGTGCCTCAATTTTCAATTTTAATAGTGCTGTCTAAAAATAGTAAGTTGCTAAAAATAGTAATTCCTCGAATTATGTATTGTTTTAAATTTTGGAAGTCATACCACTTCATCTCCCTCGAGATTGGTGACCTTCCACATCCTCCCCATGCCTTCAAATTGTGTATAAAAGAAGAGGTAACCAGAAATGTAAAAACAAACATCTCTTCCCAGAGATAAGCATATATTTGTATTGCGAATTTGAGTAATACTACATCTCTTCTCAGAGAATTCATTGTTACTGTGTTATTTCTATGTTATTGTGATATTTATCAACCAAGACTTCTGAGTTTTGGATGAGTGGTATTAGAGCGGTTTCTCTTGAGAGTGTATGATCCCGAGGACGAGGTCAGGCTATAAGAAGCTTGGGTGGGAAACAACAGAGCTTCCAAATTTTCCACCTGTTCGCTCCAAACGACCTCAAATGGTGGACGACACCGAGACATCCGATCCTTTTAAGGAAATGGTAAATGAGGCCCTCCAACAGTAACAAGCACAGATGCTGCAACAATTTGCCCAAATTCTTCAAACACTTCCGATGGGAAATCCTAGCTCTGCGGCTCCACTTCCTGGCTCCTCATCCAGGGAATGACCTTTCAGTGCCCCAACACCCTTCAAGGTCCAGGTAAATTTTGATATTCCTACATTTGAAGGTAAAATCAATGCTGATGCAGTAGAAAATTGGTTAGATCAACTGTCTTCCTACTTCTCTGTAAATAAGTTCACCGATGAAGAAAAGATTACTTTTGCTCTTTTGAAATCAACATTGCCTGTGAAAAACTGGTGGGAAGTGTCCAAAAAGAGGTTCAGCACAGATGACATTGGTCTTGAGGCAGAACCTACCTGGGATGATTTTGTAGAAGCAGTGAAAGAAGAATACTATCCCATCGGAGCATATGATGATCTCTACATACAGTGGCAACAACTTCGCCAAGGTAAGGACCAATCTGTTCAAGATTACACAGACACTTTTCATTCTTTGTCTGCAAGGTTGGGCATTCAAGAAAGTGAAAAACATAAGACTCTCAAATATCGTGGTGGACTACAATGGTACATACGGGGGGAAATGGAACTCTTCAATTTGGAAACCCTCGGTGAGGCATACAAATTTGCAGTGAAGATTGAACAGAAGAATGGCAGAAAGAATACGAAGAGTCAACCCTAAAAATGGAAAAGTGATAAGGAAGGTCAAACTCGAGGCCCAAATTGGAAGCAAAAAGAGTCTCAAGATAAGAAATCCTAGAAAGGGAAGGCTGGAAAATGGTGTGATTACCACAAAACTGTGACTCACTCCAAAGAAGAATGTCGAGCCATCAAGTCATTGCTTTCTGAGTCACAATACTCGACGTCCACTACTCTGCCTCATACACAACCCACAGTCGAAGAGGATGAAGAATAAATTGTAGATGCTGAGCCTGACACCATTGTTGCTTCATCACAGAACCGTGGGGAAAGACCAGATGACAAGGAAAGATTGTTCCACTCCAAACTATGGGTAAAAGGTACGCCTTTACATTTCATTCTTGATAGTGGGAGTCAAAAGAATTTGATCTCTGCTAAAGTTGTGAAAAGTCTAAATCTATCTGTGAAGCCTCATCCAAAGCCCTATAGTATTGGATGGTTAAGCCCAGGGAGAGACCTCCGTGTCACCCATCAGTGTCTTCTTTCATATGCCATAAAACCATTCCAAGATGAAGTCTTGTGTGATGTAGTCAATCTGGATGTTTGTGATGTACTCCTTGGTCAGCCATTCATGTATGAGCGACATGGCATCTATGAATCACGAACATGAAGGATTACCCTCACCCTTGGGAAACGACGCTATAGGGTACCAGAGGTACCACCTCCCACATCTGTCTCCCTGATCAGTGCAAAGCAATGTAAGAGATTGGTGGAGAAAGCAAAGCAATTTGTCCTCATGGTGGTCAAGCCACAGAAATCCACGAAGGTCGATGTTGCAGTCCTGACTATGCAATCAACACAACAACAGAAGCAGATATGACACATCACAGAAGAATATGATGACTTATTCAAGTCACCCATAGGAGTTCCACTACATTGTCAGGTAAAACATTCTATCGATTTGATCCCAGGATCACCTTTGCCTAACAGTCCTGTGTATCGCATATCAGTTTTGGAGAATGATGAGATAAAAAGACAGATTCAAGAATTGATCCAAAAGGGTCACATCAGGCCAAGCTCTTCACCTTGTGGTAGCCGAATTGTCTTGGCACCAAAGAAAGATGGAACATGGAGGCTTTGTATTGACTATCGAGCCTTGAATAAAATCTCTGTGAAGAATTGCTATCCTCTCCCCAGGATTGATGATCTGCTGCACCAGCTTCGTGGTGCGAAGTTCTTCACCAAAATTGATCTCAAATCTGGTTATCACCAAATTCCCATCGATCCCACTGATGTCTGGAAGACTGCATTCAAATCTAAGGAGGGGCTCTTTGAATGGTTGGTTATGCCTTTTGGCTTAACTAATGCACCTGCAACCTTCATGAGGATGATGGATGACATCCTACGACCCTTCACCAACTCTTTTGTGGTTGTCTACTTAGATGACATACTCATCTATAGTAGAACATGGGATGAACATTTGCAACATATTCGTAAGGTGCTTCAAACTCTTCGGGAGCACAAGTTGTATGCAAATCTTGGCAAATGCACATTCGGGATGACAACAATTCAGTACCTCGGGTATGTTGTGAATGCAGAAGGGTTCCATGTTGATCCAGAAAAGATTCAGGTTATTCGAGAATGGCCCACACCAAGGACCCTCACAGAGCTTCGTAGCTTTTTGGGTCTTGCAAATTTCTACCACAGGTTTGTTCTTGGATTTTCACATATTGCTTGGTCACTAACCCAAGTGACTAAAGGAGGAGCAAAAGCTACATTTTAGTGGGTTGAAATACAGCAAAAGGCATTTGAGAATTTGAAGAACAGACTCTGCTCAGCCCCTGTTCTTGCCTTGCCAGATTTGCATCAACCTTTTGAGTTGATGACAGATGCATCTGAATATGCCATGGGAGCTATCATCATGCAACATGGCCATCCTGTTGCATATCACAGTGAAACTTTCACTGATACAGTCAGGAAATATCCAACATATGATAAGGAGCTCTATGCCATTGTGCAAGCTTGCAAACAATGGAAACACTACATCTTGGGGAAAGAAACGGTCATCCACACTGACCACAGACCATTGGAATTCATCCAGACACAAAGCAAGCTCCGAAATGAGAGGCATCAGAAGTGGGCCACATATCTTCAGCAATTTCACCTGATAATCAAACACAAAAAGGGGAGCTCAAATATAGCTGCAGATTGTCTGAGCCGCCCACCAATTACTGCACTCACAACAGTTTTGGATCTGTGCGGACATGAGACTGCCACTTGGGGTACCCTGTATGAAGCAGATCCTACCTTTGCTGCTACATATCAAGCACTTCAAAAAGGTACACATGTTTCTGATTTCTATTTGCAAGATAATGTCCTCTGTCATATGGGACACATCTGTGTTCCAGTTGCAGAGCAACAAAAGATGATATGGGAAGCACACTTCAGTAGGACAGCTGGACACTTTGGTGTTGAGAAAACATTGGCAGTTCTTAAAAAACACTTCTACTGGCCCCATATGCGAAAGGATGTGGAAAGATATCTCAAATCTTGCACCCCATGTGTGATAGCCAAGCCGAGTAATAAGAAGCAAGGATTGTACACGCCATTGCCAGAACCAACCAGGCCTTGGGAATCTGTCTCAATGGACTTTCTATCAGGTTTGCCCACTTCAAAACATGGTAAGGACTGTATTTTGTGGTAGTTGATCATTTTTCAAAAATGGCTATCATGATTGCTTGTAAAAAAAAGATATCTGCTGAGGAAACTGCTCAACTATATTTTAGTCATGTATGGCTCCATTTTGGTCTTCCCAAGTCCATTGTCTCAGATCGAGATAGCAGGTTCTTGAGCATCTTCTGGTCCACTCTATGGAAGATGATGAATACTAAGTTGATGAAGTCCACAGCCTTCCATCCACAAACTGATGGTCAAACAGAGGTGCTAAACTGCTTGATTGTTCACATGATTCGGATGTACCACTCTAAACATCCACGCACATTGGATGAGGGACTTCTTTTCATACAACATGGATACAATCGGGCACTGCACAGCTCGACCAAGCACAGTCCATTCCAAGTATGTTTTGGGTTCCAACCCATGGCACTAGTTGATATAGCAGTTCCATTTTCCACCATGGAATACACACCTCATGAAAGATCTAAGGCAGCAAAAGCTACAAAGTTTATTGAACAAATGCAACACCTCCAGCAACAAGTTCATGACATCTTGGAGAAGATGAATCAAAAGTACAAGCAACGCCATGATAAACACAGGATTGCACGCCATTTTGCTGTGGGTGACAAGGTCTGGTTACGGCTCCAGAAGGAATGACTTGCAGGCCCACATATAAATATTCGGCCTCTGCGATATGGTCCATACACCATCACCAGAAGAGTTGGAGAAAATGCTTTCGAGTTGAACCTCCCAGCCTACCTTGGTCTGCACCCAATATTCAATGTGGAGCTCCTCAAGCCATATCATCCACCTCTCTTGGACACTTCAGTTGTAGCAGAACAACTTGACATTGATGAACTTGATCCATAGAGTTTTGCTCCAGTGGAAGAGGATCAGATTGTGGATACCTGGATGAAGACAACCAGAGGACGTTCTATTCCACTTTATCGAGTGGTCAAAAGGGGCCAGCTTAGCCACCAAGGTGAGTGGCTCACAGAGAATCAAATCAAGAAACAACTACCACACCTGATGGGGAGCATTGACGCAATGGGGACCATTGCTTTTCAAGGAGGGAGGAATGATCCAGGCATCAATTTAGGCAACAATTCGGGTGACAGTTCCACCCCAATTGATGACGGAACTTCCGGGAGCCATAACTTTTGCACCGTAGCTCCAATTGACTCGCCGTTTGAACCGTTGGAAAGTTAAGAACGAGGGGAACATCGTGAAATGGCATTGAACTCTGATCAATGAATTTTGACCCCCGAAAACCCAATGGAAGTGCCTCAATTTTCAATTTTAATAGTGCTGTCTAAAAATAGTAAGTTGCTAAAAATAGTAATTCCTCGAATTATGTATTGTTTTAAATTTTGGAAGTCGTACCACTTCATCTCCCTCGAGATTGGTGACCTTCCACATCCTCCCCATGCCTTCAAATTGTGTATAAAAGAAGAGGTAACCAGAAATGTAAAAACAGACATCTCTTCCCAGAGATAAGCATATATTTGTATTGCGAATTTGAGTAATACTACATCTCTTCTCAGAGAATTCATTGTTACTGTGTTATTTCTATGTTATTGTGATATTTATCAACCAAGACTTCTGAGTTTTGGATCAATTTTTGTTTTCTATTTGTGATTCAATCATTTATTCTTCAAACAAATCATTTTATCCTAAGATTGTGAGAATTGAATAATCATTTGAAACATGCAAATTTTTCTCTTGTGTTCTAAGGGGGAAGCCAAATTATTCATATCGTATTTGATCAATCATTAGTTCTTCCAACTATTCACCTTCTTCCATAATTTTGAAACTGAAATAGTAATATGTGATTGGAGTCTCTTTATGGTGCTCCCTGATAGACTTCTTACATGTTTGATTAGGAAATTGCCTTCAAAGTCTCTCTTCTGAATATTGTAGACTTTTGATTTTATCATGTTTCACAATTTCTTTGTCACCATTTTCAATAGTTGTAACACCTTTTGAAACCTTTTTCCTTAACATTCTAGACATGATCAAATCATCTTCAATCTTTGGCTTCTTGTTTTGCAACCTCCAAGTCATTTACCTTGTTTCTTATCAAGATGAACTTTATCTCTAGGTGAAGAGAACCAATGAATATGTAGAGTTTTTTGTTGAGACTTGGCCGGTTTATTTGAAGGATCAATCTTAATAAATTTTTGAAGTATGCTACAAACTCTCTCATTTTATCATCATCTCACTTTTGAATCTAGAAGAAATATGACAACAATGTATATACATCCACAATTGATTTGAAGCTATGCATTTAATTATTATTCAAGGAGTCTCATTTCATAATACATCCATCTTGTAAGTTCCAAAACCACTCAATAGTAGATTCGATGAGAGTTTAAACAAAAATCCTAACAATAACATCCTCATGCATAAATTCCAAGATGTCACAAGACACTATGAATGCCAGGATATGATTATCTACATCTTGATCATTTTCTCTAGAAAACATTATAAATCTCTTACTTGAACCTGATGTTAACTCATTGTATTGGGCCAAAGCCAACAAACCAAAATGTTTTCCCCATGGGACACAAGGAACATTGGGGTTGGAGTGAACCAATGCCATTTATTCAATTATAAAGATGCAAGCATTAGGTACTTAATCTCAATGGAGTCACCAACATCCATTCTATGGGAGGTTCTTTGAAATTTTTAACAATCATGTGTATAAAGCACCTTGATCCCCAGTAGAATCACCAAAAAATGTTGGCTCAAAAATTTATCAAGGGGAAAATTGGTGACTTTGAGTCAATAGTGTGGGAACTAAGTCCTCATGTTTGTCATCAATGAAGGGACAAAGTCCATCACCTATTAATAGGTGGAGGTACCTTTATTCAAAGCCAAAAAGGAAAATGCAAGGGAAAAGCTATTCACATTTTTTAGAAAAAAAGTTTTCTGTTGGAGGTTTCATACTTTTAACCAAAAAGCATAAAAAGGAGTTATAAAATAAAATGATATGAATTGTATAAAGAGGGGGGAAATGAAAAATTAAAGGAGTAATAAGATTATTGTATCCAATTATATATGTAAGCTACCATGATAATTTTAAGAAAAATGAAAGATAACTCTAGGTAGCTAAAGACAGAAACTTACCAGAATAATCCAAGAAGGAGAAAACATTGTATTCATGGAAACCTATTTGATTCAATAGGAGGTAAAGACATAATTCACTCTTAGGAATACAAAACATACATTAAGATAATTATCTACTACTGGTAACAGAATGAAAGATAACTATCTCATATTTACCCATAAAAGATAATTAAAATATTACTTAAACCCCATCGAGATTTCACATTCATAGAAATAACACAAAAATCTTATAAAATAAATACTTAATGTGAAATTCCCATTTTATGAAAATTAGGAAGTGATTATGAAAACAATTTGAAAGTAAAGATACATATACAAATGAATCATACACAAAGTTATAACTCATGAATAAATCTTGAACACAAATTCTGTAAAATCTACCTGTTCTAATCTTTATTGAGTCAAAAAATACAATCTCATCATTCAAAAGTTTATGTAGAGTCTCATTGCCAAAATTCCCCCTTTTAAAGTGAGCCTAACACTCATATTTATAGTGCGGGAAAGTGGTTACAATGCGTAACCATCTTTTTTGCATTATAGATGGTGCAAAAGTGAGTTTAAAAAATGCACCACTTAAGTGGTGTAAAAGTGAGTTTGTGTAATTCCACTGCATGCAAATCTGAAATTAAGACATTGCACTACTTAAGTGATATAAAGATGCATTGGTCGAATTTTACTTCATGTAAAAGTGAAATTATAAAATTGCACCACTTGAATAGTGCAAAAATGCTTTGGTACTTTTACACCACTTGAAATGTGTAAATCAAAATTTCATAATTTGATACTTACAAAGTGACATAGTGAATTTGCATGAATTACATTTACAAGGTTGAAATTACAAAAAAATTGTAACTATAAATTACAAAATGAGATCCAACATTAACATGAAAATACTAGAATCTTGATGAATAATTCATCCACTTTCTCATTCATTGAAGATAATCTAATCATTGCTTTGCACTTGTCAAAGAATTTCATCTTGCATATTCTTGTATTTTATATTAGCATTTTTTTGAGTAATATCAAATTTACTTGATCAAGAATTTTCAATGACCATTGATGTTTTATAGTCATCTTTTATGTTTACCATAGAATCATTTTATACATCAGAGCATAATATATATGTTAATATTTTTTTGAAATCTGACATAGTAATCTTTAACCTTATAAAGTCACTAACATGATTAAAGTTTTAAGAGGGTGCTTGCAATAGTAGTTTAAACCTGTCATTTGCATTTGGCCTCCAAAATTTTAGATTGGCAACTTATGCCCACAACTAGAAACCCAACACTAAATACTGCTCAACACATGCAAACATATATTCATCTGACACTTGAATTAATGTTGGAGATGCCCATGTAAAACAGATTTGTCTCATTAAAATTGCCTTCTACCAATGAAAACTATAAACTTCTAGCCAATACCATGCTTTTTTAGCAAATATCATGGGTTTTAAGAACAAAACAACCTTTTAAACAATCAACCCCATGGGTTTTATTGATAAAACCACTTTATTTTCAAAATATCACAAATGTATTCTTGAAACCACCATCATTCTCCATTTACCATGAAGTTGGAGAAATACCACAAATAAGAAATTGAACCCAACATTTTCAAAAGGTAAGACCATGTGCAAAAGTGCATTGATGTTTTTGCATGACTTGAAATTTAAAAAAATAAATTTGCATGACATGAAAAAGTGCATTGGTGTTTTTACATGACTTGAAATTTGCAAAAACAAATTTGTACAATTTGAAAGTTATAAAATAAATTTACACAACTTGTAAAAGTGCGTTGGTGTTTTTACATGACTTGAAATTTGTGAAAACAAATTTTTATGACTTGTAGAATTGTGTTGGTATTTTTACATGACTTGAAATTTGTAAAAAAAAATTGCACAACTTGAAATTTGTAAAAACAAATTTGCATGACTTGTAAAAGTACATTGGTGTTTTTGTATAACTTGAAATTTGAAAAAGCAAATTTGCACAACTTGAAATTTGCAAAAATAAATTTTCACAACTTGTAAAACTTCATTAGTATTTCTGCATGACTTGAAACTAGCACGACTTGTAAAAGTGTGTTGGTCTATTGCACGACTTGAACCCTACAAAATATGAATCTCCCCCTTAATTTTTGAAGTTAAAGATGAAACTTTTATACCAAGTGTTTATAATCAAAATTCATCTCTCAAATATGGTCTCTACATTGGGATAAAAATCAAGAACTTTTAGATAAGTTTGATTTTACCTTAAATTTTCACTCTAGTGATGATAAGATCAAATGAATTCATGACTTCTCTCTTCTCTCTATCATAGTAATCTTTCCATGATGATAAGAATATTGTTGCACTGAAAGATAAATTGTCGAGGTATCTTAAACACACTATTTAGAAGCTTGAAAGATGGTCAGATTTCATTATTCTACCCAAGCCTTGTCCATTGGGTTACAATGTCTATGTCCCATTCTGTAAAAAATTTACCATCCATGTCTTTAAAATGCCTCTAATTGCATGTACGATTGCAATTGGGTGTTGTCATGAAATGTAAAGTTTTAAGACAATAGATAGGTACAAATATATATTTTTGATTGGGATTAAGAGAGATAAACTAGCTATTATCAATTTAGATTGACTGGGTATGAGGCTATATATATTCGACTATAAAACATGATTCAAAAATCCATTTCTCATTCTATATAGCATGCAAAAAACTTCCCTTTCCAACAACATAAGCTAATTAGGCATGGCATAACTAAGTACATATGGAAATAATATATGCAAGTTATAGATCAAGAAGCAAACTTCCCTTGATAGCTAAGAATCTATTCCAGAAAGGAAAAGTAGGTATGACAATAACAAAGCTATATATCATGAAGGAAGCTTCCATTGCATTATTGGGTAGGGCATAGCTAAGTAAGTAAATTAAGAATAAAGTTATATATCATAAAGTAAGCTTCCTTTGATAGACATGCCTTAGTCTATAAGTAAAACAAAGTTTGATACTAAGAAGGAAAACTTCCCTTAATATGTGTCTTACTCCCTTGATATCCATCGAGAAGTAAATCTTACATTAATATGTTATTAGATGAAGCAAAGTTAGATATCAAAAAGGCAAGCTTCCTTTTCCCTACTCCTTGGAATATATGAAGTAGGTATGGAAATATTTCATTGCCTTAAAAAGTAGCAAAAGTTTGATATTAGGGTAGGGTGCTCAGAATGTTGCTCCCTATATATCTATGTTAGGGCCCCCATTCCTACACTATCCTTTGATATACTATATTAGAGATCAAGGAATATTCAAAGTATATAAATAATCCATTTGGAATTTAGGGCCCACTAAGCTATGCCCAAACTCTAAGTGGTTCATCCTCGATACATTGGATTAAGGCATATGCCCTTAATTCCATTTATATCAAGTTGGGTATAGATTGATTTGGGTTGGGAAGCACATTCTATCAATTACTAGATTGGTAACTACCTATCTATCTATCTATAAAGGCATGGATCACCATATAGATAATCTGCATATGCCTATCTATATATCCACAATTTTATTTAAAAAAGGAAACTCACATGGGTCTAAGATGAATTTTGTGTTACTTTATAGTGGTAATAAAAGTGGTGAATCCCACATAAGTCTTAGAAGTTCCTTGTTTTATCTCCTTTAGTGATTGTATTTGTTCCTTCAATGGAGTCCCTTGACAACTCAAGTAATAATTAATTGTTTTAATTTAGGAATGAACACTCACATAAGTCTATGTTTGAAGATAAGTCTTCAATTAGTAATTGATCAAATTTTAATTTTATACTAAGCCTTAGACATGCTAAGTTATTTTAGACAATGGTATGTAATAAGGTAAACCAAAACTAGTTCACGAGGAATCAACATGGTATTTGACTGTGTTATTCAAATTTTGGAAGCTCACAAACATATTAAATACATTCAATTTTTTTCATAATGGTAAATTAGTTATGTAAAGCCTGATGGAGTCATGAGCAAGGCAAATGTTTTGATGTAGTGCTATGCATTATCTATAATTGACTAGTTCTCATTCTTATTCAAATTTGATCTTAGTGCTTAGATGAAACCCAATAGATCTGCATTGTGTATAATAATTACAATCCTAATTTTGGATTTTAATGAAAAATGTATTCATTATATTTTATTATGCTCTATGTAAAATTGGATTTGAACTACTTGTAGGTGAGTAATGGGTTTGGTCTTTCCCTTGTGTTGTGTGGTTTTCAAAAATTCATGTGATGATCTTAAAGCAATGGGAGAAGATAAAGGGATGGGAGGCTAATTTCATTAGATACCCATTCTCATCCTTATAAGCAAATAGACATTTCATTAGAGGGGCTGGCTATAAAAATAGAGGAGAAGACTAGAATTTCATGATATTTTGATTGTCTTTGTCTAGGAGGTCTACTAGAATACCATTATAAAGGTAGAGGTTAGTATATGACATGTAGGTATTTATCTATTATTTTACTCCATGTTGTGTATGTAATAATCCCAATAGTGTCATTGATTAGATCCAAATTATATTGTATTAATGCCAGTATTTTGATCTCTTTTATGTGAACATTGACTATTTGACAAAATTCTCATGCACCTATTTATGCTATTGAACCACTAAAACATGAGAGCTAATGGCAAGCCTTAAATGGTATCTCCTTCCTCATGCGTGCACCAGGAAGGATGAGAAATATTGAGTAGGGATGATAAGGGACATTGAGAGTGTCATTAGAGATGATAAGGGATAATGAGAGTCAATGAGGGAGTGACTAGGGATGATAAGGGATTGATTATAGATGATGAGGGATGGTGAGGGTTAATGAGGGAGTGATTAAGTATGAGGAGGGAGTGATTAAGGATGATGAGTGATGGTGAGGGTCAATGAGGGAGTGAATAGGAATGATGAAGGAGTGATTGGAGATGATGAGGGATGGTGAGGGTCAATGAGGGAATAATTAGTGATGATGAGAGATGAGGAGGGAGTGATTAGGGGTGATAGAGCAGTGATTAAGGTTAATAAGGGAATGATTAGGGATGTTGAGGGAGTGATTAGAGATGATGAGGGATGGTGAGGTTCAATGAGGGAATGATTAAGGATAATGAATAATGATGAGAGACTTATTAGGGGTGATAAGCAATGAAGAGGAACTGACTAGGGATGAGGGAGGGATGTTGATCAAGTGAAATCAATACAAAGTGGTTGTTTGATGTGTGTAGGTTATCAATGTGACCTATGCTTCCCTAATCACACCACTTTGGTTTGAATTCAAAGTGAGTGGTTTGTAAACTTCAATTTTGACAAACTTGGGACTCCTAAAATTTCCAACAAGCAATCCAAAAGGTACACAAACCTAATAAATGACTATATGTTTATCTAAAATGGACATCTATTGTAAAATGTATGCCCTAAAATCCCTAGGTTCAATATTGAGACCCTAAAAATGCCTAAGTACTGACTAGATTGGATTTTTAAAAATTAATTCCCACATGATAAGGCATGCAACTATGATACCAACTCTATTATATGCAGAGTGACCCTAGTTTTTTATATTTACTAAAATAAATTTAAACTATAAGAAATATAAAAGTAATAATATAAACATAAATTTATACTTACACATAGCACAAGAAACAAACATGCCCCTTCTAATTCTCTTTTTTTGCTATGAAAATATAATGCATGCACATTATGTGGTCATAATGTGTACACATTATATGGTCATAATGCGTTTGTGTTATGGATCAAGAATTTGATCCTAAATTCAAATAATGAGTACATTTTATGGCCATAACATGTACTCATTAGGGGAAATGTCTAGATAATTATCCCCAAACTCTTTTCACGTACCCCATAATTCAATTGAATATTACTACACTTGTTATATTATGGGTTAGAATAGATTAACAAAGTTACGTGGATCTCTTAGGATGGAATTTACTGTGTAACCCCTTTGTAGAAGATTATTTACTATCCATGATGTAATGTATCCTCAAGCTAAAAACAAAACCAACGAAAGGTGATTTGCTGCAAGGGGTGGTTCTAGAAGAGCTATTAGGTTCACTTTCAGATTTATAAGGATCCTTCCACCTAACACAACTACTGCACTGAAAGCAAGACTGATTATAAATTTGAACAAACATATAGGAAAAAAATTGGTGCTTCTTTAAAAAAGTCTGACTCATCTGCAATGACAAATGATATTTTAATTTTAATTTCTATTCTCAATGAGTTACTTCTTGTCATTGACAGTATAATGATTATCACTATAATTTGATTTCTAAAATGGCAGTCTAATGATCTAATGTCTGGCTGTCACTGACAATATAAAAATTTATGACTATGGGAGAGTGTTTTGATTCATTCAAAACTATGAATAATATAAAAAAATAAAATAATCAATGTGTAATATAAATAATATTATATGTTATCAGCAAAAAAACTAACAACTTACCTATGTAAAATTTTTCATATATATTTTTAACAAGTTAAACAATGGAATTTGATTCATTGAAAGAACAAGAAATAATAATAAGTTAGGGTAAAATAAAGGCAAGATATCCCTTTAGGACTAATAAGGGGAATTTGAAAAAATAGTAGGAAAATAGTGTAATTATTTTAGGATGCAAAAATTTTAAACAAAATTAAAGTATAGCAAAGGTTGGTAATCAATATTCAAGACAACCTTGTTTCCAAGGACATAATGTCTTCATTGATTTAATTTTTGGATCAATGCATATACATCTCATCATGAGTGTTATATTTCAACTTAGGTTATGACAAGGTCTCTGAATGATAATCCCCTAGGTGTTCTCCTGGCTTAATAATTGTGCCTATGGCATACTATGAGACATCAATATACACTCAAAATTCATTGGAGATATAAGAGGGAAAGCAATGGAAATTAGCAAAGTGTTTATTTCAATCAATTAAAATATTCGTCAACTACCCTGAACACCATGTGAGAGTCTTCTGATTCAAAATTTGATGAAGATGGTGGCTAATATGGGAATTTTTTTGAATGAACTTCCTATAGAAGTTCATAGCTCCCAAAAAACTCTTCAAATTAGATATCCTTGAAGAAATAGGCCACTCTTTGGTAAATTTGTCCTTTTATAGATCCACATGACCTCCCTACTCATTAAGTAAAAATCCCAAATATGTGATTAAATTTTAACCAAAAAGACTTTTTCATCTTAACTTGAAGATTGTGATGTTGAAACAAAGGTAACCCTCTAAGCACATGTTATAAGTGTTATGTCCATACTTACTATAGAACTAAATATCATCAACGTATGCAATAAAAAACACACCACGATGTGGTCAAAAAATTCCAATGATAAGACGCATGAAACTCGATGGTGCATTGGTAAGACCGAAAGGCATAACCAACCACTCATGAAGCCCAAAATTGGTATTGAAAGTTGTCTTCCATGCATCTTGAGGCTCCATACAAATTTGGTGATAAATTGAGTCTAGATTGATCTTGGTGATGAATATGACACCTTTCAATTGATCCAAAAGATCATCAATTCTCGAAAGTGTGTAACATTTCTTCATGTTGATTTTGTTCAATGCCCTATAATTAGTGCATAACAACAACTCATTGTGTTCTTTTTTAGGTGCCAAAATAGAGAGTCTTAAGGAGAAGTGTTGTGATAAATTTTTCCTTCATTAAGCAACTGCTTCATTCATTGTTCAATCTCTATATAATTAATTATTGTGATGTGATAAAATGGCCTATTTGGAAGCTAGGAACTTGGCATAAGTTTAAGATAATGTTAGATTGCTCACATGGGAGGTATCCTTTTGGGATATTCAAAGGGATCAACATATGCATCCAAAATAGATCGAATCACAAGAGGAACCTTTCTTGTATTACCTAATTTAGATTTATAAATGATATAAAGTGCATGATCTTATTCAAAATTAACTCAATTGACATCTTTCCTAACATAAATGAGAGGTATAAAAAAAGAAGAGTTAAGTTTACATACCTTTCCATCCTTATGGAGATTATACATCTTATGATACCCATCAAAGATGGATTTATAGTTGTATTGGTAAGGAGTTCCAAGGTGATGCATGAGCATCCATAGTATGGACTAGCTATCTTTCATCACATTTTTTCTTCATTGGTCAATAAAGGGGTGACTAAACTTAGGGTTTTCCTATCTTGAGCCATTTTTGGGATAGATTGTCGCTTGAATGATTCAAAAATGTTATAGAAAGAGTAGAAGAGATATTTGAACTTGTTAAGATGATATTTCAGCAAATCTATTGATATAACATGAAAATATTTAAATATATTATGAAATTGAGGAGAATCATGCTCAATGCCTTAGAGTAGCCTTTTATATATAGAGTTTTTTATTTTCAATTTGGAGACCGATTGGTGCACAAAATATGACCTAATATAAGACCCAACATAAAAAATAAGATCTAAAAGAAACATGACTCAAAATAACATTTGAAAATTATGCCTACGCAAGTCTAATCCTTAATAATGGGACTACAAGACTGTTCATATCTGTTAATGAAAAAATTATCCAATAGGGAAATAAACTAGGATTAGGTGTCCCCATGACAAATGATATGATGAATAAAAAATGGACAAAAGCATAAACTATAATATATGAAAACCCAAGTAAAATAAATAAAAAGGTACCTTATTTATCATCAATAATATATATGTGTAAAGTTACAATAAATGACAAAAAGGATGAGCTTCTACCAAAGTTGGGTGTCTACACTAGGGTTTCAAGGTGAATGAGACTGATTTATAGAGTTGCATGCATCATCAAGGTTAAACATATGATATGGATAAAAAAACTCATTATTCATGCTCATGAGGTGGTAGGACACTATTCATTGATGAGGTATCAAACACTATTCATACTGACACTATTCACTAATGAGGTGTCAAACACTATTCATGTTGACACTATTCACTATTGAGGTGTCACCAACACTGTTCATGTTTATTATGTGGCATGGGGAACCATATTCTTCCAAGACACATGTGGAGACTTGATTTTTACCAACATTATGGAAGTGGGGTGCAATTCTTTGTGGGGACTAGTGATAGTGGGCTTGACTTTTGTCCAAAGGAGATCCACTAACTTTTGGATGCACATGCAAAGTCGAAGATAAAGACCACTATTCCTAATTATACACACATGTGGAGTGGGAGACCAATTTGAGTGGCATATATTGGTGGGGTGCAATCTAAAGTGTATCACATGGTGGAGTTCACTTTCTTTATTGATGAATAGTACCTCCAACTGGAGAAGGGTGAATTTTTAGGCTTCCTTTGTGTTTTGTATCTTATTTATTCATGCTTGTAATTATATAAATAGATTGAACTCCATGGCATTTGTAGGCTAGTCTAAAATGAGAGTTCAGATTTATGAACAAGCTTTGTAGAGCCTCTTTGGTATGCATATGACAAGTTTTTTGTGAAGTTTAGGAATCTTTGTAAGCTTTATAGAAGAGCATGCATTAAGAGCATGTCTTTGTTAAATTTAATAGAAGAGTGTTTGGTTTTTTTAATAAAGATATGCATGTGTAATCTTCATGGATTTTTGAATACATCATTTAGTATTAGAGAAAATTTAAGTCCTATGGAGAGTTATTGTAGGTGAAAGATATGGTAGATAAAAATGGAAGAGTACCACCAAAGGAAGACTTGGAGAATATGTTAAATAATATGCAAGCACAATTGAAGTCAATGAAGGGATTCCAAGCAAAAATCTAGATGATGGATGATGTAGATGAATGGTTTGAAATAGAATAAGAAGAAGAGATGTAGGAGATAATAGATTCCCCAAATGCACAAGTGGATTTCTTAGAGAGAGAACTAGCCACATGGGATAATGAAGAAGATTCTAGGCATGAAGAGTTGCACAAGAGTGAAGATTGTATCCATGTATATTTTTAGATGGAGAAGGAAGGAATCTAAGAAGATATGCATGTGAAATAAGAGAGCAACCAAATAGTGTTGTAAGTTTCCATGATGGATGCTTTGAAAGAGGTAGATGTGATATTTGTTGAATCAGATTAAAGGGACCCATTATATGATGATGGGCAAGAGTTTATTGAGTTGAAAGTGGATGAAATTTTCAGCCAAGAAGAGTTACATGTTTATTTTTAAGAAACATTGGATGCAAAGGTTGTGAAAACTAGTGCACACAAGGAGATAATTGAGAAGATTCAACCATGTGAAGGAGATGAAATCAAAAGTATAGATGAGGAGAGGATAACCTATGAGGTGGATGATATGTAAATTTTGAGAGTCCACAGTAAGAGTGAAGAGCATGATAAGCATGCTAACATTGAAAAGGAGTTGAAGTTTTACATGATGAAAACAATAGAAGTGGTTAAAGTGTGAGTTAATGCACATGAGGAGAACATGGTTTTAGACCATCCATATGTGAAGGTACAAGAACAAATAAAATTTATTAGAGAAATCTTTGAGGATCCAAAGCTTGATATGGAGTAAGCTAGTAATGAAATGCTGGATGATAAGATGCAAATGAGTTTGAGATCAGCCATATTATGTGTTGAAGAACCTAATTTTTTAGGTGTGGAGAGTGAGTTTTTTTAGTTCACCAAAGATATAGATGAGTGGATGATTTGTGTAATATCCATATCATATGTAGAGGATGATGTTTCAATAATGATATATAAGCTAAAAATGGATCTATTATGTTTATTATGATCCAATGGTTGGTTGGATAATGTGTGAACAAAGCCAAATAGGCTTTAGGTGGAGGTGGATAGACAATGGTGGTTTTGAGCCCACAAGGGAGAGTGATTCACGATAGAGAATCTTAGTGAAGGATTAAAATTTATGGTGGGAGGTTTGATACCATAAGGAGAGAGAGAAGGAGTAGATATGTGAAGAGGAGAGGAGAACCAATAAGTAGGAGATGGAAGTGGAGAAGAAAGAAGAGAAAACTATTGTGTTTCTTAGTGTGTTGAAAGGGGATGTTGTGGTCATTATGTTGGATGACCAAAAGAGTGGTTCTACCACTTAACCCATCCATGTGATCAGGATATCACATTATAAAACATTAGATGTCTGATGCATGAGCATCCAAGGGTTCATGAAATCTTACATCAACTAAAAATAGAGTGGTGTGTTCATGTTCGTGTAAGCCTATAATGTTTGGAGAGCCATCATAGCAACTCATAGGAGTTGATTTATTTTCAAATGGAAGAGAATGATGTGGAGAAAAAGGTCACTATTCATGCTCATGAGGTGGCAAGACACTATTCACTAATGAGGTGTCAAACACTATTCATGATAGCAATTTCCACTAATGAGGTGTCAAACATTATTCATGTTGACACTATTCACTATTGAGGTGTCACCAACATTGTTCATGTTGACTAGGTGGTATGGAGCTCCACATTCTTCCAAGGCACATGTTGGGACTTGATTTTGACCACCATTATGGAAGTGTGGCACAATTCCTTATGGTTACTAGTGTTAGTGACCTTGATTTTTGTCCAAAGGATATCCACTAAATTTTTGATTCACATGCAAAGTGGAAGACAAAGACCACTACTCCTGATTGTATACACATGTGGAGTGGGAGACCAATTTGAGTGGCACATATTGGTGGGGTGAAATTTAAAGTGGGTCACATAGTGGAGTTCACTTTCCCTATTGATGAATAGTCCCTCCAAGTGGAGGAGGGTGAATTTTTGGGTTTCTTTTGTGTTTTCTCTCTCATTTATTCATGTTTCTAATTCTACAAATGGATTGAGATCCATGGCATTTGTAAGCTAGGATAGAATGGGAATTGAGATTTATGAATAAGCTTTATAGAGACTCCTTGGTATGTGTATTCCAAGTCTTATGTGAATTTGAGAAATCTTTGTAAGCTTTGTAGAAGATAATGAATTAAGATCATGTCTTTGTTGAATTTAATAGAAGAGTATTTAGTTTATTGAAGAAAGATATGATTGTGTAAGCTCTATGGATTCTTGAATCCATCAACATCACACATATAGAGCTTTATGAGACAAAAAAGGTTATTGTATGGTCATAGATCCCTCTTTAGTATAGGTCATGACCAACCACTTAGGTTTATATCAATAGTCAATATTGACCCAAATCTATTGTATCCAAAACTACACAGATAAAAAGCTAATTCCTAAACCAAGTGAATCACATGCTACTTTAGTATTTTTCCATTGTTATAACACAATAAAATTTAGCTAGTCACTCATAAAATCTAAGTACTCCTCCATTTTTTGAACTTAAATATATTTAGCATAAGCCACTTATAAAATTATTGTAATCAGTTTTAATATTTTACATTCAAATGTGTGCTAGAATACCATATTTATCAATATGAATTATTTTACTAGTTTATATCCTATTAGGGTTTCTAAAAACAAAATTAGGGTAAAACACTTATCTATATTCAAGGAAAATGTGTTCCTAATATTCACTCTTTTCTTATCTCACTTTTATATCATCCTATTAATATTAGGTTACATGTTACTATTGAGCTTACATAGTCATATCTTTATATGTTTCTAGATTAGCCTATCTCTTGATATTTCATGATTATTACATATTTTTTTGATTTTATCTATAATTCATGGTTTACATGATCCTTTTGTTTTGTAATGGGTAATATGCAGGTTTATCCCTCACCTCAAAAGTGGGTGCAAATAGTCAACTTATTCTAGTCTTTTGGTTACAAGATGACAATAGGGTAGTTGTTAAGAAGTTAAAAATATCAAGAGGCTATGGAAAGGTTATATATGTTTTCTTCTTTGTCTAAGAATCAAATTTTACACATGGCATAGGTTAATACAATCCAATTTTTAAGGTTTTTACGACTTGGTAAGGGAAATTGAGAATTAGGATAGTTTTAGAGTTTTCAAATATGGTAATGTGTTCACATACCACCAAGTGTATTTGTTCCTTTTGTTCATTTCAAAATTTTCAATTATTTCATTTGTTTATGTTATCAATTTATCAATACATTGTTCTACTTGTGTACAATTATATTTTCTTGTAGGTACACTTGAGATGTTGGCATTGGAGTATTGATGAAACATTCATGTAGATAGAAAGGAGATAGGGTTTGATTATTTTACATGTTGTTGGATTTGGATTTTGATAAAAGGTAATCTCTCTCCTTTTGAATTTCAAATCTTTCTTACTAAGAACTAAATTTGATCATAACTTATAGATAACATTGTGACCACAAGAAAAATGTACACCTTATTTATTTTAATTTAATGTACGTGCACACATACACATTAAAGTGTGGCATTATGTAGACACCTAGTTTCAGTACAAGACTTGAAATTGTAATGTTATCAATGTGATTTTGTGCATATAGATTAGGATTTTATTGGTGCCTTCTCTAGTGTTTTTTCATATCTCCTTTATTATTTGTGTGGTAGTGTGTTTCTTAGTTTCTTTTGGTTCCTCTCATTTATGTTTTCATGTACTCCGAGATTCATGTGTTTATGTTATTCCATTTTTTTTATCTCTTACTATTTTCGGAATATTTTGATAAAGGTTTGACCCTTATTGAAGAGTTACTAAGATGGTCAATTTGCCTTTGTGGGCCTTTGGCCCTTTTTTATTTTATTAATTCATTTTGGGCTTTTTTTTGTCAGAATTTCCTTCTTTTCTTGAGTTGACTTGTTAATTTGAATTTGATTAATCTTTTTATACAAGGCATCCTAAGGCATTTGAATTAAAAATGGGAATAATCATGAATAAACTTGATTTATACCCATCATTTTTTCAATAAATTAAAAGGTTTTATACTCTAGAATTTATGCATATTTGTACCAAAAGAAGTCCTCAGCAACAAAGCATATAGTACTATTTGTATAAAATCACATCTTATAGGATCAAGGGTGAGAACTAGAAACATGTATTTGCTTATTGATATGCATGAATGCTGAGTGACAAACTTTCATACTTGAATAAAGGTAGGAAAGGGGATAACTAAATTAGTTCCTTCAACCAAAACTTTAAAGTTTTATTCATTTCTAAGCATTCTAAGTGTGGACTTGAGCTTAAGCAAAGGGGAGAATACTTTGATAGTCTCTCACTTTTATTTTCACATTAAAGAATTTTTTTTAGGCATTGTCTATTGATGAAGGTTTTAGATATTTTTAGATATGTCATACCTACATAACCATTTTTTGAATAAGTTGACCACTTTCAGGATGGTTTCCTCTTTGAGAGGATTTTGATTATGGTCTGACTAGTGTCATGTAGTTTGAATCTAGTCACTATTTTATATCATTGCCTAATTTCTTGAGTTTATTTTAAAATACTTGCTAACCTTTTTTAGATAATTTAAATTCACCATTTGATTCCAAGTGAGTCTAAAATTAGGTACTTGTCTATTAACCTCCCTTTGTCAAGTTTATGACTTTCATTTTAGTTTTGATATATATTATTTTGGGTGATTTTTAAATATTTATTTACTATTTAGATCTATATTTTACCCCTCTTTTATGTGGTCAGTATAATTTCTTCAAAACGTGTGCACCTTCCACATAAAATAATTTTATAACTCTCTTTTGGTATGAGTTCCTAACACTATAGTTCCATAGTATTTAAGACCTTATTTTAGAGTATGAGTTGTCAGAATTATAAGTTTTATGATGCATTGCTCATTTCTACCTAAATTGTGTCATTTATAGATCTCACTTTATTCCCATATTTCAATATGAATCCATATTTTTCTAAAGCAGTTTAGACTAGGTTTAGAGGTAGTGTTGGTTTATTAGTATTATAATAAGTGCCCACAATAGGCCCTTTACCTTTATCAATGTAAAATGGTGTTAAAATTTGGGCTCGCATGATTGAATATTTCTAACATATTCTTTTGGGGTAATATAAAGTTATCAATGCCAAAGGTGCTTGTGTCATCTTTATATTCCCTAGGGTAGTTGGTGTAAAATCAATATTGGATAATTGTTCATCTATACTATCATTTTAAGTGGCAATATCCTTCTAGGTTTACTATTATCGCCCCATTCAAATATGGTTAATTTTTCCATTAGAAAAATTCATGGAGGTGTTAAATTGATGGTTAAGGTGCATTCAAATATGGAATAACTTTATCATCAGTCTCTACCATATTACAAAACTGGAATGGTATATCATTTACAAGACATGTATAAATGATTCCCTCGTGTATGAATTTTAAGCATCTATGTAATGTGGAAGGAAGAAAATTCATGGCATGGATCCATGGTATCCCAATAAAAATGTTATAGATCATATCCTTTAGATATTACTTGATATTTTGTAGTTATGTTTTTTAATCCAAGGGATATGTTTAATGTAATTTCACTTAGAGCCTTTCTTGGCTGATTTTCAAAGCCTTTAATAATCATAGCAAAGTTTTCAAGTGTAAGTCTACATATTACAAGTTTACTATGAAAAGAGTCACTATAAATGTTTAAAATTAAACCATTATCTATGACAACCTTTTTAATTCATTTTTATTGATAACAACTTGAATGGGTGGGGGTAAATTTTGATGCACAATATCAAGCTAAGGAAACTCATCATGCATAATGGTAATAAGATTCTCAATATTGTTAAAAACTAACAATATAACCAGAGTGAGAAGGTTCAGTGTCACTTGATAATATAGTATCTTTTGAGGCCTTATGAAGTATGTATTTAGGACCTTTAAGAAAATAACAGAATAAATGTTTTGGGAAGAGTGTTTTTAAGTCGATCTATAATATCATTTTTGTTTTACAGCTTGTAACCTAAGCCTTGGGGCTTGAGGAATGTTATAAGGGTTGTTTTGGTTGACACCACCTTGAGGTTGAGAAGGAATGAGGGGGTTTATAGCATTGAATTTTTACCCCTTTGTGTTGTAGTAATATATACCACATAAAAAACCATCATAAAATGAGCCAAATGAGTTATATGTTTATAAGTTACTAAATTAAAGCTATCAATTAGAAGAGTTTCGTCACATAAAACATCATTATTACATATAACACTATCATGTTTCAAACTATATGATAATATTGTATAATATATCCATAGAAATAAACATTCAATAATTAGAAAACATTTGCATGGAAACCATAATATCTTGCCTAATAACATACAAAATCCAAGAGCATTCCATGAATATATTATCATAAAAGAACATGTCATAAGGGAATCACCCATGAGGAGGATGAAGGAGCACAATAATATACAAGATCAGAAATGGAAAGTAGAATTAAGGCTTATGAATGCTGACATGGTCTATATCATATTATAAAGATAAAGATAAACAAGGATAACCCTAATGAGAAGGCTAAGTAAGGGAGGGGATTGAAGAAAATCCTAAAGCAACATCTAAATCTATTATGCAATATAGGGAAAATCTAAATCTATTTTTTTTATGTGGTTTTCAAAGTGAGGGTAGAAACTATAATGGAATATAACATAAATAACTAAGGTTGAGTGAAAGAGAACAATGTAAAAGTAAGTGTTCAAAGGCAATGCATAAATCATCAAAATAGAGGGGCATTATTAGACTTGAAGTATATATAGTAAATAACGATAAAAATAAACCTAATTTTATGGTAAATAAATCTAATTAAAGATTAAAACTTGACAAGAGAGAATCATATATTTTTTACCTTGATTTTTACATATATGCATTGTCAAACACTAGAAGTGGTTGAAAACTAGTTTTGGAACTAGAGATGAAAAAACCCTGAAAATTTGGTGCATATAAGAGTAGCTTAGAAAAACATCCAAAATTGAATATTTTCAATTTTAGTAGTGACCAAAATTTACTTGTCGATCTTGAAAGCTAAGGTTTCATTTTGTTGGTATGGATCGATCTTGTTCAAATTGTGTCAAAATTGATAGAAACTTTACACATGCCTCTATTGGTGTAATCTAGTCTTAACCCTCTCTCAAATTGATGTATATATTTTTCAAAAAAAATTCCTCCTTTATCACAAACCATAATTGACTCCAAGAGAATTTACAATACCATAAAAAGGGGGGAATTCTTGAGGGTGTACCTCAATCAAACACTTGTGCTTAAATAGTTTCTTAATCAATACTCATGCTATCCAATGCAATATGAATATCTCATCCCTTATCCTTAGATATATGATATGCAAGAAACTATTAGGTTCTACATGTTATTTCACTATTTCAATTCAATAATTTGTCCAAGGGGTGCATACACCTCAATAGATAACAACAACAATAGAAAGTAGATCATATCCTAGGATATCAATTCCAATCATAGGTCTTTGTCCTTATCTATAAAATGCATTTGTGCACTTATAGACTTATAAAATTAAAATTAGGACCTATTAGCATAAAAACTATGACACATAATGATAATAAACTCTGAAAAAGAGGTACACACATTGATGAAAGAAAAATAAGGTAAAAATGGTCCACAAAAGTAGAGACAAAAAATCTAATTATCAATCTTAGAAAAAATAAAATCGAGCGGTTCAATTTTGGCATTAACTAAGATCAAACTATCATTCTTGGTAGATAAGGTTCAATTTTCGTCAAAACACAGAGTAGAGAAAATCAAAAGCAAATACAAAGCAAAAAAAAGAGCTAGAGCAAAGAAAAGAGTAAAAACAAAAAAAGAGAGGAAAGATCAAACAAAAAAAGAAGTGGAAGAAATTAAGAGAATAATAAAGACATGAAAAGGTGCCAATAAGAGCCTAATCCGGGACCAAATATCCAAGATTACACAAATACACTAATACCACAATAAATAACTAGTCTTGTACCAAAATTAACTATCTACATTTACTTAAAATTTCTATTATAAATATTTTACACTTAAGATCATATTTCCACAATAATTGTGTTATCATCATGTAGATGTTAGCGAAGGATAGTGGGATGAGATACAAGGAAATGTAAGGGAAACCATTAAAAAAAATGGACATAATGTGATGCAATTTTAGAATAATACAAGAACGGTTGTATATAAAAGGAGGAACCCATAAAGGATAAGAAACAAAATTAGAATAGAAAGGAAACAAGAAGACTTGAAGCAAAAAAATGGTATAAAGTAGTCTATAGAAATGAAACTAATAACTTAGCATATTCAACAGAAGAAAGTAGGTGAAGAGAAGGCAATTTTAAAACTTCAACAAAATCAAGAGTAAAGACAAACATAAAACAAAAATAAAAAACACAAGAAATTAGAAGAACTTGGAATTAATAACAAAAGAGAAAAGGAGGAAAACTTGTAATAATTCTAAGGAATAAACAAAATGCCCAAAAGGAATACACAAACATAGGAATAGGGATGGTAAAATAAATATAAACTAAAAGGAAAATAAGATAAAAATATAAATATAAAAAGAAAAGAAAACTATGTCAATGAAATATAAATAGTTCAAATGTAATCATGGGTGGTTAATTAATAAAAACTAACTAAGAATATAATCATACCCAAGGTAATGATTATCATATTCTATATAATTTGAAGCACATGTATCATTCAGAATAATATTAGGATGTTGAGGTTCCCACAAGATTAAGAAAGATAACACATTTCATCTTCATTTTTTATTATCATTGTTATCACCATTTCCATCATCCATATTATTTATTGTACTTTCTTGTATAATAGTATGATCCTTAACCTAATTATTATCTTGACAATCTAGATGATATTTATGTATTTCTATTTTTGTATCGATAGGAAGTTGTAAAAAGCATACCTTTGTAGAGGGCATATTATAATCAAGTGAACTTTATGCTCATTTATTTGAATTGTAATCATTGAATTTTGATATGGTATTTCTTTTGATGATACCTCTTCTTGAACTTGTTTTGGAGTATATTGAACATCTCTATGAATTGTAATAACTTGATGCTCCTGAACAAACTTTAATCATTCATGTAGCATAGATGAGATTTTTTTTTATTTGATGTATCCATGTACTTTCAATCCAAACATCATAGGATCCATTGTATGGCACCACATGACACCAAACTAAGACAGTCTTAGGACCCACTATGATAGGTAAATAAATGCAACCAAGTTGTTTCCTAGTAATTCCATCATATAACAATATAATCATCAGTGTACTTGCTAAATCCCTTCGATGGAGTCTAAGACCATTAATAATTATCTCCATGGAAATATTAATATTTGTGCCAATATATAAATCATATTTCCATTTTCTTATCATGGGCATTAATTTATAAATATCTGATAAGTATTATCATATTGTAAGCATGAAAAACTTGTTAATTATATTAAATAATCAAAGAATTACATATATAAAGGGTAGTACTTCTATAAGGATGGAGTTTCACCTTATCTCTCCTAAATTTTATATCACTCTCTAATCTATAGGCAAGTTAAAACTCATGTACAACTAAATATTTTAACAAATTACATATTCCTATGTAGTACTAACTAGATTATTCCAACATCCCGCCTTAGTACATATATAGGGAAATGAACCAATATACATGACTTGGAACATGTGATACCAATAGAATTTTTGATGATCAGAGAACACATTGACCTTTCATCAACCACATATGTTGATGAATAGGGAACACATTGACTTTTCACCATTCAAGTACGAAGAGGGAACATATCAACCTTCCATGGATTAATTATCCAGGTCACATGGAACTTTTCAACCTTCCATATAATCTACTTTATATATTCAATGGTTCACAATCATATGCATAAATTGGTTTACACTTATTTATTTTCACAATGAGAATACATCGTCAATGATTACAAATATTTTTAAAAATAAGAATTGATAACTAAGTTCTCACTATCGCATTTGTAGCTACCATTCATAATCACTGCCACCTAATCATGAATAGTATAAGACGGTCACCATTGCCACTTGGAAACCAATCTCAGCTTAAGACAGTTTGGCATAATTTTTTTGTCACCATTATAGCATGTAGCTTCTGAGTTAGTGACGGAATTGATGTCTCTAAAATGTGTCCTTCCTCTATTGTCTCTGACCTCTTGCATAATGTTGCTTACTTAGCAAGATGGAAATTAAAGTTAAAATACATGTTGCTTTTGATAACAAACCCCTTGCCACCCTAAGATTCACTCATTTAGATTAGATATTATATTCTCTTAATAATACATCTATATATAAATCTATTTTGATAGTTGAGGAAGACACACATACGACTCTTAACTAAAATGACTTTGATAATAACACAATTGAACATACAAAACAATAATTTGTTAACATAGTGACCCATAATTTATATATATATATATGACTACTTCAAAAAGAAAACAACTTTGGACTATTTAAAAATGATAATATTATTACCTAAGACCATCTTAAAATATCAACAACATAACCTAACGGCTAATAGCTTAAAATAACATATTAAAGCAAAAGCTCATACACTAATATTAATGCTATCATTACATTATTCACGACTCTCATCTACACTTCGGCAGAACTTACACGTGGAAGTTAGGATCGTTTGATCAAACACATGATAGTGAAGATCGTGTATGCTTGAGAATTAATTGGTGCACAAGGAATTAAGAGAGCTCATGGACTGAAAAATGCACAACATGACAGATCCATTTTCAGGTCAAATGCACCACACTTGAGATTGTCAGGTGGACTGAAATCTACATGAGGTACTAAGAACTATCAAAGAATGTTAGATGCACACAGAATAAATTTGATTGGAGCAAACCCGGATGAGAGTAGAGAAATGGTCACACAAACATGTTGGCATACTTGCACATCATTCAAACTAAGCATAGAATTGCACATCATTCAAACTAAGCATAGAATTGACATCTTGTCAATGTTGAGCTGTATGCTAAAAACTGAAAGAGAATGATAATCACTTTTCCAAGAGCAGATAGTACGAGCTATTATCTTTAACAAATGAGTGATTTTTTTATTTCATGTCAATGATTTTATAGATGTAAGTTCTTGTCAAAATATTAAACTGTGGTGTTTTGCAAGGTATTTATAATTTATTGATTTATTGTAATCTTTTTTAAATGGAGGTTTTTTCTTGTTTAACATAAAATATATCATTTATAAGTTTTGATCTGAAAAATGATAAAATTCAGAAAGTTGATAGAGTTTGCACAAACACAAATCTAATAATATACACGAGCCTTTAACAACTCCACTAAACATAAATGATCTGGAATTATGATAGATTGTGCATGGCAATAAGGCTTGACAACACCATAAAAGTAATAAAAAAACGATAGTAAAAAGATTTAGAAAATCCTATCCAACTTTAAAAATACCTTAACTTTTTCAAAATTATCTTAATAACTAAAAATTATCTTAATAATTTCAAATTACTCACATTAAAACCAATAGTTTTTCAAATTACAAATTTATTGTGCACCACTTCCATCAATAAGGTAACTTGACAAATCGAATTGCCCCATGGGAATTAAATCATCAACTTGCTCTTATAAGAACCCACTCTAATCCCAAAAACAAGTATGACACAGATTCGGCACCAAAAAAAAGTTTTTAATCATATTCAATAATTAAAAAATTACATATGTAGAGGCTTTTACTCCAAAAAGTAGGGAGTTTCACATTCTCTCCTTAAATTTCTCACACTTTAATTTATAAGCAAGTTACAACTATATTATTTTTATGTAGTATAAATTACATTATTCCAACAAAATCATATAAAAATTGGTATATTATAAGAGTTTTTATTTGGAATTTTATTTTTGTTGGTTCTCTTTAATTTATTATATGAACATTATTTTGATATGTTAATTGAGTACCATGTTTTAAAAGAGGATTATTAATAAAAAAATACAATTGTTGATTATGTGAAACTATTGATTCACTTAAAAATCATTGTTAATTCCCTTCATATAGATTTTGTTATTATCAACGAGGGCTTGGATTTTATGTTTTAATGTAATGCATTTGTTTAAGGAATGTCTTGTGAATATGATAATTGAATAATTCATTGGCATCATAATTATTAGTCAATGGCTTTGATGGATTCACTCAAATGATAAGAGTCAATGTAATTATATTACATTCACATAATATCTCTTTGTTTAGATAGTATTATCCTTTCAGATTGTTGGTCCACAATATTCAATACATTATTTGCCGCACTCTTAAGTTGAAATGTAAGTTTTTCTGACCTAGGGATTTGGCTCAAGTAGAGGCATTAGATCCACATTTAAGCATATTGGAATCTAAAAGCTTGATCTCAAAGTTTTTAATCACATGAAAAAATTTATCGAGAGATTGATAAATGTTAAAGACTAATTTTTTTCATTGATAGGTAAACACAAGCTTTGATCAAATAGACTTTAAAATTTACTATCAGGAAATTGACAAATCATTTTTGTAACCACAGTCTTGAACCTGAGCACATACACACTAATAGACTCATTCGCTCCTTGTTTAATTTGATTTATTTTTGTGAAATTAATGTTCATACTAATGTTGATCAAAAAATTAGATAGAATAAAGGAATGCATAGATCCATGTGGTAAGGCATAAAACTAATCAAGCACATAGTCATTCAAATTCCTTGGAAATAACTTAGTCAATAGTTTATCATTGTGAGAAAAATGCAGGTAAGATTCTTACAATAATTTAAGATGGTGAGAAAGGTGTCATTTTCTATTGAATATTTCAAAATTTTGAGCTAAAAATCCTATTGGCAAAGGGTAAGAAAGTATTCCATAAGCCAGGGGGTTAAGTAAAATATCATTGGAAATGGCCTTATTACTTGGCCTTTGAGACCCTTGGGATAACATTATGACATTGTAGATCATAAAATTTATGGATCACAATAGTAAATATGGGATTTGGAAGAGAGGTGGTAGATGGTAATTTGGAATAAAAGCATTGTGCAAAGAAGTTGAGTAGTGTTATGAGTAATAAATAGAATTTGAGTAACATATTGATATTTTTTTCTAATAAATTAAGGATAATCAAGTGGAAGATGTTGAAGAAATTGGGAAGCAATCAAAGTATGTTGAGAAGCAAGAGAAGCATCAACAATAATAGAATCAATAGAAGCATGAAGATGAATAGTTGCAAAAGAAAGTTAGAAAATGATTACATTACTGGACAAATAAGGTGTTCGCTTAAGTGCTTGATCGACAATGTTAGCGTTCAAAAATAAATTGTTCACCTTATAGGGCATATATTGTACTATAACCTCATTTGGAGCCTCTTGACCTAAGGTTTGACATTGAACATAAATCAATACATACATCAACTTTACTATCTCATTGGGGCAAGCCATAATATGTGTCCTAAAACGTGCAAGGCTTTCTACTCTTTGGGTTCATCTTTGTGGTTCTCATAATCATTATCAATTTGGGATTTATTCATGCAATTATCATTCATTTCCATCTCAACATCATTTACAACAAAAAATTACAATATTAGGAGCAACATTGACATCATTCGTAGAGGACATTTTCTTTCTCAAACAAACTCTAGGATAAACCAAAGAAATTTTAATAAAATCGATAGGGTTGAAATTTATTCCTAATTGTGGTCTTAAATCTAATTACTTTGGGTGGCATAAGATGAAAACATACATGTATAACATGTAAAGACCATAGGGTTTAGAATGTAACACACAAGAGTTAGGGTTAATAGATGTGAACAAATAAAATGGAACAAGCCTTAGAACAATAAGATCTATTAGAATGGAAGCAAGTTCTAACCCTAAAAAGCTACAAAGTAGGCAATATAACACAAATCCATGAAAATGTAGTATAAATAAATGGATCTGAGTCACATTACATTATATTTATTCATAAACATTACAAATAAACCTAATCAAACATAAAATATTAAAATCAATTATACTTGTGTGAATAATTAACCTTGATGTTGTAAATGACAAGAGAGGTTTAGGAAGACAATATAATTTCATGCAAATCTAAAAATAGTCTTCAAAATCAAACAATACCAAGTAAGTTTAGACAATGAGGCAAAGCAACCCTAAAAAATTGTGGTGAGCACAGATTGTTTCAAGGTATGTTTGAGTGTTCCTATAAGATTACTATTCTTGGAAATGTGGGGTTGCAAATGGAAAGTAGTAGATATAAAATAACAAATTTGATAACCTTTTTTTATTAGCACTAGGGCTCTAAAACATTATTTTCTTTCTTAAAATTCTATGTGGGTTTTTGGGAAATTGATCTACTTATACAATAGTCAAATAGGGCAGGGACTTTGAGAACATTTGAAAAAAATTGGGGGTGTATTATGGGGCCTATGTTCTCCTTAGTTTGATTATTATCAAGGATTTAGAATGCTTGTACAATTTCAAAAAAATGCCAAGTATAATGCATGTTCAGTCAAGAAGTTCAATGATGTTATGCCTGCTTTCTAAATTTTCATGTTAGAATGAAATCATTGTGAAGTAATAAATGCTTTAGATATGCTTTTATTCTTGAATTTATGCTCTAAATGCTTGAATTAATTTCTTTGGCACATTCACAATATATCTCTTGCATTCATGGCATTGATTGGCTTGAGATTCTATATGCATTAATGCACCTATGTATTTATAGACTTCTCAAATTCAAATTAGAATCTTATTGGCATGCAAGTTGACATACAACGAGTGAAAAATATTGACAAACCAAACACACCCGACATGGAAGACCCAAAACATGGGTCAAAAGGACCCACCCTAGAACTATACACTTATATGTATTTGTGGCCCACTCAATTCCCAAAATTGTATATAGTGTATGTTTTTAAGGAAAATCATAGAAAACCAAGGAAACGTGAGGGGATGAGAGAGAAAGAGGTGAGATAAAAGAGAAATGAAGAGAGGAAAAACTAAAAACATATGGATCTAATGTGTCAAGAAGAACCTAATTTGAACCAATAATTGACAAACATATAAATACCTTAGAATAATTACGTTGAGAGACGTAACCTACAGTGACAGTCAGGAGTGTAATGGTGTGAGTTCTTCACTTTTATTTTGTTGAGCCGACAATATAATAAAATAAAATAAAAATTAACCGACCAAAAAACATGTAATTAACGAACACATTAATTGAATATATATATATGAAAACATTTTAAAAATATATAAATACAAATAATAAAACATAAAATATAAAAGCAAACCCAACTCTTTTGAATAGTATAGCTCTACGAATATCAAACCATAATACCCAGACCTTTAAATTGAAAGGCTCCTGCGGTCCATCTTTTACCATAAGCATCTACCCAGAATAGTATAATTATGGAGCATTTTCTTGTTTTCTCAAAACCTTCTCCTCCTCCAAGTTATCTTGTTGCACCACCATTCATGTGTGACCTGATATAATAAAAATTTATTTTGATTTTTTTTTGGTTTGGTTTTAGGATTTTTGACTTTTGTTTTATTAATTCCATAATTTTATGATTTATTATAGACTTCTAAATTCATAATTTTATGTTTTATTTTAAAAGTCCATAATAAATATGTTGATATCTGTAATTATTTTAATATTTATGTAAATTCATAATATATAATTTAGATTTAAATATTTTTTAATATTTGATATCCGTAATTATTTTTATGTATATATAAATTTATAATATATAATTTAGATTTAAATATTTTTTAATATTGGTCAATTTTACTTAAAATTAAAATAAAGTTATACATTTATTATATAATTATTAATATTTTATATAATTTTATTAAAATCTATGGATAAATTATTTTTATTAATTAATAATTAAATAGATTTATCATATTTTAAAATTGTTAGATAAAAGTTTGAATGCTTTCTTTATATATATTGACCATTTTATATGTATGTATGTATGAATGATATCTAGATTGGATAATTATATATACATAAATGAATCAAAATATATTTTAAATAGTTAATTGGTTAGTTATACCAAAATTATCTATATATATATATATATATATATATATATATATATATATATATATATATATATATATATATATATAACATGCTTAAATCCAACATGAGTATAGATAGTTAATTGGTTAGTTACATTCATTATCTTAAATAGTTAGATTCTATATCTTAAATATGCTATATAAAATAATATAAGATATATACCTCACGTGTAAAATGTATTTTGATTTATTTATAGTTATATCTATTTAAATAGTTATATCTTATTATAACAACCTATTTATAGATATAACTATTTGATTCATTAGATATAACTATATAGAATCTGATATATATAATTAATTGGTTAGTTACATTCATGTTAGATACATTTAAGATATCTATTCTATCTAGATGTTTGTTACTAGATATTCACACGATTATATTTTTCTATATATAAATGAAGCGTAATGTGATTACAGAAACTATTTTTTTTTTAATAGGTACAATGCATTGTGGCCATTGAATATGAATGGATCAAAATTATTTCAAGACCTAGAAATAGGAGATAAAAAATATGAGCCTACAAGAAATGATGATCATGTAAATACACATATCTAAAACATACTACAATTGTGGAGAACAAATGTAGATTGTACTTTCAAAACATAGAGTAATCAATTGCATTGCCAAATATGTGGCAAAAGCTAATAAGAGTTCTGAAACTTATCATCAAATGTTATTGCAACTTGCAAACATTGAAAACCCTGATGAATTAGCAGTTAGAGCATATAGAAGACTCCTAATAGAAACCCTTATCGAAAGAGACATTGGGGCACATGAGACATGCCATATGTTGTTGGAGCTTCCATTGGTAGAAAGTAGTAGAGTGTTTGTCACTTTGAATGTTTCACGCAAAGTGTTCAAACAGGTGACACATACTATAAAACTAAAAAATGACAAAATCTTAAAAGATTTAATTGATGGATACATGAATAGACCTTATGAAATGAATTTTTTTTCACTTATAGAGACAATTAGATCATGGTCATATAATCCAAAGTGAATACAAGATAATAAATGGGAGGCTAGGACTATGGAAACTATTGTGAGAGTATTCCCAAGGTTTACTATAGTACCAGTGTGGGAATCAGAAAAATAGGTTGATTTCTATTGGTCAGAGTTATTGCTTTGCAAGCCATTTTATATTATAAAAAGAGATATTAGACTTGATGGTGATATAATAACATCAAACTAGGTGTCATTTAATTACAATCCTTAGCATGTGGAGCAAAGGACTATGCCAAATGACTATGAAAATCAAAGCGATGTTGAATATGATGATGTTCAAGCTATTCATCAAAATGCAATGAAACATGAGTGGGAAATCGTACCAAGGTGACATCATAGGCAAATTATGGAAGTATCAGAATTAGATATGTTGGGTAGAAGAGATCATGATAGACAAACGTCATGGAATCATGAATATAAAGGAGAAGAATACACAACTTTAGCTATAAAATTCATAAGCACAATGAAAGACAATGGGTTACTCATACCAGATGATATAACAAGTAATATTTCATATGGAACCTTAGGGGTCAAACCAAAAAAGACACTTGATATAATTGTGAGGCATTTTTTTTATACTCATAATGCCATACCACTATGCATGATAATTCAAGAAACAATAGGAACAAGAAAATCACATCTAATTGGTGCCATTCATGAAGATTTTCAAAATGAATCATCAACTATGTAGTATTGTCCACTTCTATTACTTGCACCAACTGGAGTTACAATGTTTAATATTGGTGCTTTGACAATCCACTCAACACTATGAATCCCAATCACAAACTTTACTAAATTAAAATGAACAAGAATCACAAATTTTCAATAAGCAATGTGGCATATAAAATACATATTGATTGATTAAATGAGTTTCATTAGCGAAAAAAGGTTATAGAACATAGATGCACAACTTTGTCAAGCATTTCTAAAAAATGCAAACATGAGTTTTGGAGGTAGATCAATCATTTTCATAGGAGATTTGGGCCAGCTACCTTCTGTGAGTGATAAAGCATCATACAATAATAATAGACATGGAAAAATATTATGGGAAGAATTCAAAATAGTTGTTACTTTGACAAAAGTATTTAGACAACCAGGGTAAAGTGATGTCCAAAAAAGGTTGCAATAACTGCTCACAAATCTTAGAGATGCACATGGAAAATATTTTTTTTATTTTTATACGATAGATATGAGAAGTTCAAAATAGGAAAACAACTTTCCAAATGGAAAGTTGAGGAAGAGAAACTCAAGTTCTTAGAACTATAATAATGTTACATATTTAATATCACATATATTATACTTATTTTCAAATTTTGTTGTATATGAAATTATTTTCTTTAATTATCATTGAATGTGATATATATTTTTTATTTGGATGAACAAGAAATGATGCATTAATTGGTATTTATTTTTAAATGTGCATGCCACAACTGCAGGTGCTACTAGTATAGATATCTTAAATATATTTATCTAAAATACGTCGAGAGATATCAATCTCAAGGCGCTTATCTAACCTACATCATAAATAGGCACTTCAAGATTGATATCTCTTAGTGTATTTTAGATAAATGTATTTAAGATATCAATGCTAGTGTAATTTTACAACTAAAAACTAATTGTGCACCAAAATTAGGTGCCTACAATTTGGAAAGAACATCATAAGACAAGTGTCAAATTTTATTAAAATAAAAAATATATATATATATATAAGAATAATACCATAAATTTGTTGCGTTAATCATAATCCACAATTGTTTGTATATATATAATTTTAATTATATTTAAATTAAATTTTTTATTAAAAAATACTTCTATATTATTTCAACAAATTAATTAATAGTAATTTCCTAATTTAATTAAAATCAATAATAATATTAAAAAAGATTTTTTGAAAAATTAAATAATATAAAATTATTTTTAAATAATATTTTTTTAAATTTTCATATTTTAATATCTTTATCATTAATAATTGTTAGTAATATAATTATCTTTAATTTATAATATAAAAATTAAGTAGATACATTCATATTAAAATAACCTAAATTTAAAAATTGAAAAGATTGAACTCTTTAATTATATCCCAAATAAAAAATAATAATAATAATAATAATAATAATAATAATTATTATTATTATTATTATTATTATTATTATAATATTACATGTTATTATAATATTATTTTAATTTTTAAGAAATTATTTAATTTATTTTTAATTTAAAAAGTTTCCTAGTTAATAATAAAAATATTATTATTATTATTATTATTATTATTATTATATTGCATGTTATTATAGTATTATTTAAATTTTTAAGAAATTATTTTATTTATTTTTAATTTAAAAAGTTAACTCGGAAACTGGTGTTTTAAACGTATATATAGAAACCCCTTAGAAATGGCGTCTGAAGTTCGAATTTCTCTTCTTAAACCCTGGCCATCTAAAATTACCGAAGGAAGGCTTTCGTAAAGAATTTTGCACACACAGATTCGGACAGGGAAGCTTGAGAAGGTACTTAATTTATTTTTTTTATTTTTATTTTTCTCTCATAGATACGGACAGGGAAGCTTGAGAAGGTAATTTTATTTATTTATTTTTTTCTCATAGATAGCTTCAAAGCGTACTTGATCAAAGGTGTATAGCTGTAAATTTAGTGTTACGGCCTTTCAACTTCTCCTCGAATTGCATGCGTCATATTTGGAAATACAAATGCACTCATCTTCTACATGTTTTGTATTTTTGAGCAGTGATGAATTCAGTTGTATGCATTTTAAATTCTCTTGGAAGAGCTGGAATTTTATTAAGTGTGGTGCATCAATGGTGCTTGCTTAGTAAGCACAATTGTGTTCAGGCTTTGTGGACAGTGGCTCTTTATCATTATCATCTTACTACAAAGAAATTTTTTAATCAGTGTCTGTCATTTGTGTCTAAGAACCATGTTGTGCAAGTTTGTCCAAGGTTTTAACTAAGTAATGAAAGAATTGTAGTTTTACCATATCTCTAGAATTTTCAAACTAGTACCCAAGCCTAACACCCAGTAAGCTTGTTTATCTCTCTGTAGCAGATGTGAACAGTGACATTGGTTTGGATTCTTCGTCACCTTCTTGTTGGGTGTCTTGAATCGCATTATTTAAGTTGTTATATCTGCCTGTTTTTTAATAATATGCCTCCTTCACTTTAAACCCTATTATTTATGGATGTATTCGTAACAGACATATGATCTTTTTAAACAGATGAAATCTCAGGACACACTGAAGAATATCCCTTTATGACATGTACAAACTTATTAGGGATTTGTGCAATTTGAAGCTTTTGTTATTTATTCAATGTCTCTGATATTCTGTTTTTCTGGGATACACTGATTTTAAAAGCTTTACTACTGATTTGCGCGTATGGTAGTACTAAACTAAAGCAACGAATAACTAGCTCACATCAAAGCCTGAAACTGGATTGTCAAATACTGCTACCAAAGAGGACTCCAACCATATGTCGCAGAATGTCGTCAAAAAGTTCAAACACCTAAGCAGGATCACAAATCTTCCCTCAAATTGCTTCCAAAAAAAGATATATGAGCCGTGACTAAGCAGTGACTGTTCCAGTAATCCTTTTGACAAGACTGCAGGCCTGTTTCCCAATAAAATAATCTCTTTCTTAAATTGAAATGAAATGAATATGCATGGATGTCTCAAAATCCTTCATAGAAGATATAAAATGCTAAATACCGAAGATATGGGATACTTTAAATCCAGAGTCAAAAATCAGTTATTCATTCATAAAACCCTAATCATTCTGTAACACTTACTGTAATGCAATGTAGTTTGATTACAGTGTACTATAACTGAGACTTACACTGTATTTATTACTGCAGGTTGATCACAATTGGATAGAAATCATAGATTCCTCCCTACAGGGAGTACAGGGTGGTGTCATATGCTGTAACCAACCATGCAGGTAGGCAGGGTGCCGGGCATCGTAGACTTTAAAAAGGCCTTTCCTTTCCTTTCCTTTTTTTATTCTAGATGAGTCGTATATTTTATAAAAAAGAGGCAATCAGCTGAGCTGCTACATCCAATCTAGAATCTGTCATTAATATTTTCTTCTGTCTGCGTTTCCAATTTTTTACTCTTTAAATAGCAAGGACAACTCTGTTTCCATTTGCATTGGGACTATTCATCACAACGGCAGTCAAGGCCATCAACTTAGCGCCATCATTTTGCCAGCTATTTTGTTAAAAAAAAGTCGTTGTCTGTAAGTAGTGTCACCAGGAGCATGCTTCAGGTTTGCAGTGTATAATTCATTAGTTTCAAATTTTGAAAGAATTCTATACTTATTCTCAACATTTTACTGATACCATGTACAATCACCAACTTATATAGCCAAAATTGGATCTAAGTCCATACTCTCTATAGCAAAAGACATATCAAACACCATCTGAAAACTCATTTAGATTCAGAGATAATCGACATGTGATCTATAGCAATGATGCCCTTATTCTGCATGGAAAGGGGAAAACATATCAAGCCCCTTCAAAATATCCAATAATGCATGCATATTATAGGAATGAGCTGAGATAGTAGGAGGATTCTCTGTAGTCTCAAAGATTTATTTAAGCAAGTATAACAGCACCAAAATCTTGTGGAGCAAAAATGATGTAAGACCCTTTTCAGGGATTGAGCGTTTACAGAATTGCTAGAGAAACTCAGCTGAACCCTGTTGAAATCAAGTATTGTTTAAATCATAATGACAAATTAGCTATGAAATGCGGGCTAAAATTTTATATATCTGCAAACCCTTATTTCAAACAAGCTTTGTTGTGTCAGTGATCTCTTATTTCAAGAATCTAAAGGTGACATCCAGTGAAGGGAATTAGGTCAATATTAAAAGTAGGCTTGCATGTGAATTTTGGCTTTAGGACGTATTACCCCATTGCTGGATTCAACAACTCTGCCATCTTTCCATAGACTGAAATTCTATCATACATAAAAATAAAAAAAATTAACCCATCTATAGCAATGATGCACTTTACCGCTTGGGATGTGCAAAACGTATCAAGCCCCTTAAAAATATGCAATCATATGTATGGATATTACAGAAATAAGCTGAGATAGTAGGAGGGCTCTTTTTAGTCTCAAAGAATTGCTTAAGAAAGGATAACAGCACCCAAATCTTGTGGAGCAACAATGTTGTAAGATCCTTCTCAGGGTTGACCCTTTACCAAATTGCTAGAGAACTTAACTGAACCCTGTTGAACCAATTTTTATCTAAATCATAGCAGTATACGAGCTTTGAAACAGAGGCTAAAATTTGCTCTATCTGCAAACCCTTACACAGTCCTTTGATTGTTGAACATCCTTAAACAGAAAATGGGCAAGGTGTCTTGTTCACAGCTAAAGTAAAACATAAGGACAGTACCCATCAGACTCGGAATTCCCTTGTGTCGTACCTGTCAGCCCAATGCTTTTACGTTTTCCTCTTTGACATCGTCCTTTGAAAATGATGAAGGAAGACAAAGAGAAGAAAGGGAAACAATATGACAGACACAAGAATTATTAATCTGCCTGTATTGATTTAAAAAACAGCTTGTTACAAAGATAAAACAGATAAACAAGAGAGCTTAAGTTCTTTACATAAACAAACAAACATGAGATTTTCAGATCTTTACATAAACAAAGAAGAGAGCCTAAGCTCTTTTTATTTCATACTCACACCCTTTTTTTTGGCAGAGCCTTTCTGCTGTAGTTTCAATCTAAGCTTTTCTCTTACATCTATAGCTACGCTGAGTTCTCTATATCATCTGGGCTGGTACCTAATGAACTGAATTTTCTCCTAAGTTTTTAATTCTGCCTTCTAGAGGCTTCCTTTCTTGTTTCGTAGGCTGTCAGAGCTTATTTAATGGAGGTATGTCTTTTGTAGTGCTGTCAACACCATCTTGACATACAGCTTTAACAGGTACGGTCTTCCATGTTGTTCATGCTTTGAAATCCCATCTACTTGACTGAGAATTTAACTGCACATTAAAATCTGACCAACTTCTTTGTCCACTGCTCATTCCATGTCATTTGTACATACAACTAAGTTTGGTAATTGTGATTAGATATTCCAACACTCCCCCTTAATCACAACTACTGCCATCTAATACGCCTAAACAATCTCTTAGATGCTCAAAGCTTTCTTTTCTTAATGGCTTGGTGAAGATGTCTGCATACTGATCTTCGGATCTGCAGAACTCCAAATAGATATCTCTATTGTTGACTAGTTCTCTCATGGAATGGTATATGGTATCTATATGCTTACTCCTCTTGTGAAATGCATGATCCTTGGATAATGCAATCCTTGAGTTGTCAAAATAAATATTTGTTGCCTAATCTTGTTTGTGCAGTAAATCTACTAAAATTATTCCCATCCAAATTGCTTGACACGCTGCTCCTGTTGCTACTTCTGCTGATGAGAGATTGACAATGGATTGTTTTTTGGACGCCCATGATACTACCCTTGTTCCAAAATAAAAAACATAACCGAATGTACTTTTTCTATCATCAATGTTGTTTGCACAATCATTGTCTATGTATTCTATGAGTTTGAACTCATCCCATGTTGAATACAAAATTCCATGATTGCTGGTTCCACTCACATATCTCCAATTTTGTTTCTTGCTTACCAATGAGATTCTTTTGGAGACTCCATGAACCTTGAAATAAAGCTCACACTATACATTATATCTGGCCTTGTAGTTGTTAGGTACATCTAACTACCAATGAGTCTTTTATACAATTTTGGATCAACGTTGGATCCTTTGTCATTTTTACTTAATTTCAAACTTGTTATAATTGGTGTTGGTGTTGGCTCATAGTTTACCATATTAAACCTTCTCAAAATATCCTTGGCATATTTTGCTTGAGAAATGAATATGCCTTTTTTAGATTGATGCACCTCGATGCCTAGAAAATACTTCATAGGACCCAAATCGGTCATCTCAAATTCTTTTTTCATGGCTCCCTCGAATAAATCAATTGATAAGTCACCTGTGAATATCAAATCATCAATATACAAAAATACAATTAGAATTTGACCTTGTTCATTCATATGTTTATACAATGTAGGTTTTCTACTCCACCTATTGAAGCCATTATGTAAAAATTAAGAATCAATTCTGTTATACTATGCTTTAGGAGCTTGCTTGAGTCCATAGAGCACTTTTTTGTATCTATAGGCTTTGCCTTCATGACCAAAGATCTCATATCCTGGTGGCTGCTCCACATATACTTCTTATATGAAACCATTCATAAATGCAATTTTTACATCCATCTAATATATTGGCCACTTATTCTGAGCTGCAATTGCCAATATTGTTCTTACTGTGTCTAGACGAGCTATTAGAGCAAATGTTTCATTATAGTCAGTTCCAAGTTGTTGTGAAAAACCCTTTGCTACTAACCTTGCCTTATGCTTTCGTACATCTCCCTTTGCATTAAACTTGGTCTTATAGACCCACTTTACTCCTATCACATCTTTTCCTTTTGGAATATCCACTAAATTCCATGTATGATTCTTCTCTATAGAATCAATCTCTTCATCCATGGCTTGTGCCCAATTTCCATCTTTAATTGCTTCTTCAAAATGAATTGGATCAAATGCTTGTGAAAACAAGGCAAAAGGAGGAAATAAATCAATGTTATGCTCACCTTCATTTTGATCCTAGATATCCCTTAGTCTTCTTGTTATTTGTTTCTTTAGACTTTCCAATGTTGGGTTTAACATATCACTTGTAGTATAATCTAAAGAATTTGGACTTGATGGTCCCACACCTATAATGCCTATTGTATAAGGTGATGCTTCAACTGTACCTTGTGGTATTTGTTGTTCTTCATTTGATGGAGTTCTTGCTTGAATGCATGAGGATGTGATTTTACTTGGATTTTTCAATTGTGGACCACTTTGTTGAGCTCCAGTGGGCATGGAAATAGATACCACAGAGGGAATATCTACTAGAGTCAATACTTCACTTTCATCTTGAGGTAAACCTATTCCAATACTCAATGTTTTCTCCAAACTTCCATCCTATGCTTCTTCTTTTATGAATTGCACATCTTTGTTGATTATCACCTTTCTGATTATTGGATTATACAATTTGTAAGCTTTTGTGTTCCCATTGTATCCTACAGAGCTACATTTTTCTCCCTTGTTATCCAATTTCTTTCTCAATTCATCTGGGACATGCATATGCCACACATCCAAACACTCTCATATGAGCAACATTGCGTTTTCTTTTGCTCCATGCTGCCTGCAGATTCATGTTCTTGACACTCTTGATTGGTCATCTATTCATGATGTAGACTACACATGCTACAACCTCCACCCAATACTCATTTGCCTAATGGTTGGCCTTCAACATACTCCTAGCCATGTCCATGATTGTTCTATTATTTCTCTTTGCCACACCATTTTTTTGAAGTGTATTCCTGGCTATAAACTACTTGTGGATTCCATGATCTTTGCAAAAAGTTAGAAAAAACATGTTAGAAAAACTATTTATTAGTGTTCACATTTATATATTTTGGTAAATATTATTTGTAATAGTTTGAGTTGTTGTGACAACTCATAATATTAGGATAATATATTATTGTGGGAGTTGTAGTCACAACTCATGTAGCTTTTCTAGGAGTAGTTGAGGATGTTTAGTGATAAGAGTGTCTTGTGGGAGAAGTTGAGAGATTTAAGGATGACGTTTGACTTCTTAACATTAGGGGTTCCTCTAACTATTTATATGTACTACTATGTATTGAATAAACACCCTGAAGAATTATATTTTTGTGTGCATTTGTATTTATTATGCAATTCCATTATTTCATGTGTATTTAGTTTATGATAATCTAAACCAGATTTATTAAAGCATTTGAGGTATATTTGTCGTCTCTTTCTATTCTTAGAACTTTGATATAGTACCTGCTTTGCTTCTCAACTAGGGCTTTGAATTGGCAAAAAATCTCGAAAACATTAGACTTATGCTTTATAAAATACCCATGTCTTTCTGGTGTAGTCATCAATGAGTGTAAAAAAATAGAAGCATCCACCAATTGTAGGTGTGCATTTGTCTACACAAATCAGAGTGAACAGTCTTCAATGGTGCCTTTGCTCTGATTGACTTGTCAATCGTGAATGACTCTCTGAACTACTTTCTCCAAATGCACCCTTCACATACTCTATCTAGTTTTTCTATTAGTGCAAGCCTTTTACCATATTTTTCCTGTGTAGCAAATTTAGTTCTCCAAAATTCAAATGTCCAATGCCAAAACCAATTCTCATCTTTCTTTTTCGACTGGAAAGCTACCTGAGGTATCTTTTGAACTATATCTTGCTACACTGAATGTGGGACTATTGAAGGTATCATTGTGGGGTGAGCTTGAGCAAATTCCACTCTCAAATCTAATTTCAACCTCAAAGGGAACATTCTATTGTTTGTCATTTGGACTTTGGCTATTAACTGAATTATTGGAAATTGGTCCAAAATTAAACATTCATTATTTTTGAAAAACACTTATACCCTTTTTGAACAAGCTACCTAATGCTCATCAAATTATGCTTTAAATCCAAAACATAGTAAACATCTGGAATAATCTTTTTCTCCCCCTGTTTAGTTAGAATATTGACACTCTGTTATCATTGCCCAACATCAACTCTGATTTTACTACTAATCCAAACTGAAAACCATTTCTAAATTGCCTGTCATGTGATTACTACAACTTGAATTTAGAAACCAAACATCTTTTAGACTCACTTGAGAAACATTGCATGCCAAAAAATATAGTATCCTAGTTTTGATTTTATATAGAAAAGTTTGCACTTTGCTTATTGAAATCAAACTGTCTTTTTCTACACTCATGTATCATGACCATACTTTTTGCAGTAATGACATTGAACTTGATACTTGTCATACCTTTGGCCATGAGAGTGATTTTGAATTGGATTGTGGCTAGTGTTGCTACCACTTGAATTCACTGGATTGATTTTTCCACTCCTTGATGATTTTATTCCTCTGCCTCTAAAGTTAGATCTTCCTCTACCATGACTAATAAAAACTTGTAACTTGAAAGCATGCTCCAAAGAAGAGCTAGGAGAGCGACTTAGCCTATGCTCATGAGAAATTAGAGATGCATGAAGCTCATCTACATAAAACTGTGAAAGATTTTTTATCTCTTCTATAGCCACAACAATAGACTCAACTTTGTGGGTAGGTTCTTCAAAAAAAATTCTACAATTCTCTTGTCTTCAAGAGTCTCACCATGAAACCTGATTTGATTAACTAGACCAATAACTTGGGTAAAAAATGAATCTATGGATTTAGTGTCCTTCATAGACATTGTCTCAAAATCTCTTCTCAACATTTACAAGTTTGCAATTTTTACCTTAGCCATACCTTGATATACAGTTTGGAGGAGGTCCCATGATTTCTTTGATTTTGTTGTTGTTGCAACCCTTGGGAAGACACTTGCATGCATTGCTTGAAATATGTAGAAGAGAGCCTTTGAATCATCTTTTTTGTTATCCTTGAGCAAATCCTTCTCTACCTGAGACAATGCATTGTATGTTGTTGCATCAGTGGGTTTAGGGAAGCCATTCTCCACAAGCTCCCATATATCTTAAGAACTAAACAAAGGCTTCATTATGATTGACCAATAATCATAGTTTTTGCTATTAAATTGAGGAATTTGTGGATTAGTAAGACTAATGCCAGAAGAAGATGCCATTATTGGCTCTGATACCAGATGAAGGAAAACAAAGAGAAGAATAGGAGACAATATGATAGACACGAGAATTATTAATTTATCTATATTGATTTAAAAAACAGCTTGTTACAAAGATAAAACAGATAAACAAGAGAGCTTCAGCTCTTTACATAAACAAAGAAGAGAGCTTCAGCTCTTTTTATTTCACACATACACCCCTGTTTTTGGCAGAGCGTTTCTACTGTATTTTTATTATAAGCGTTTCTCTTACATCTCTAGCTATGCTGAGTTCTCTATATTCGCTGAGCTGCTACCTCACGAACTGAATTTTCTCTTAAGTTTTTATTTCTGCCTTCTAGAGGTTTTTGCTTGTTATCCGGGCTGTCAGAGCTTATTTAATGGAGGTATGTCTTTTGCAGTCCTGTCAACACCATCCTGGCATACAACTTTAACATGTATGGTCTTCCATCCTGTTCATGCTTTGAAATCCAATCTACTTGATTGAGAGTTTAGCTGTACATTAAAATCTGGCTAACTCGTTTGTCCACTGCTCATTCCATGTCATTTGTACATACAGCTAAGGTTGGTAATTGTGATTAGATATTCCTACAAATGTTTCTCCAATTTTTCTCACTTCTTACATGTCAACTCAAATTTTAGTTATTTTTCCACTCTTATTTTCCTTCAAATTTTTTTACGGTCAATGGTGAGATTTTCCAAAAAGGAAAAAAATGATCGCCAAGTGGAAATTTGTTTGAAAAATCTCAGCTTATGATAATATATTCATAAATTACAATCATTGCTATCAAATAAAAACACGTTTGTATTTCAAGATCTCACAATAATAACACATATTGCAAATCCCATTGTGCAATGATAAGAGAATGGTAAACGTAAGTTAAAAATATATTTACACTAGTAACAGCACCTTACAGTGCAATGGTTTTGGCAATAGTTGTGGCTGGGGCATTACTTATGTACACAATGGCTTCCCTAAGATTTTCGCAGCCCCTCATTACCTCTAGATTTGTTAAATGAATGCCTTCATGTCCAAGTCCGCATTGAAGATCTCTACATAACCCTTCTCTAGTTTACTCTCCAGATCTAGGGACAAAAATATAGCATCAATGCAAGAAGTAAATTATGGGTCAAATAAAAAAAATCAATCAGATGAAAGAAACCCTTACCAGTAGTGCTCAAAACAGTCTCACATAGAATGAATAACAAGTGAATCAAATGAATTCTAAGGTATCCAAAACATCTTGCATCCCACAATATACTCATGCATCGATAAATATGTCGACTAATTTCTTTCACCCAATGTGTGCTTATTTTTTCTTTAAATGTGTCAACATATGATTGAAAGTACTGATTATATGTGTCAAGAAATTTTTGAAACCGCACTCAGCATGATCCACTCCTCTACATAAACAGTTCGGTTTTGCCTCACAAGGAAATTACTATTCATTCTTTATTACATTTATAAAAGAGCATATTCATACAATATGATCACGATTCATTTTTATAAAAGAACTATGCGTGTGAAATGAAAAAGTTTGTAAGCTGTGATCAAAATATTAGGCTGATTTAATTATTCTGTTATTTAATGTAGTATATGATGCATTTCTAAAAGATTGTCAATATGGCTCGTTATTTACCAGATGGAAGAAAAGACCTTTGGTTTAAACATCTTAAAACAGTATTTTACAGTTATTCTTTAAGGATGGGGAAAACGAAGATCAAAACATTACATAGAACATGTAAATGCAAGAGCACAGAGACTTTCTTTTTTAGGCAACACAATTGTGTTCAGGTTTAGTGGACAGCGGCTTTTTATCATTATTATGTTATTCAAAGAAAAACTTTTATTGGTGAGTGTCATTTGTTTCTAAGAGCCGTGCTGTGCAAGCTTGTCAAAGGTTTTAACTAAGTGATGAAAGAAAGACCTAAGCCTAACACCCATTAAGTTTGATAATCTATGGTGCAGTTGAGAACAGTGACAATGGTTTGGATTCTTCCTCACCTTCATGTTGGAAGGCATGAGTTCGATTATTTAAGTTGTTAGATCTACCTACTTATGAATAATATGCTTCCTCCACTTTAGACCCTATTCTTTATTGATGTAGTCATAACAGAAAGATGATCTTTCTAAACAGATAAAAGGTGTCCCTTTAGCACGCATACAGACCTATTAGTGATTTGTGCAATTTGAAGTTTGTTTGTTATTGAATGTATCTGATATTCGAGTATTTTGGGATATACTGGTTTTAAAAGCTTTACTACTGATTTGTGTGTATTTTAGTACTGATTCATAGCCCTGAATGTTTTTGCTATTATGTGAAAAAAAAACATTTACATCTCTTGTTTATAGAGCTCAGCTTTGATTTAGCATTCAAAAAAAAAAAAATGGCTCGTTATTTATGGAAAATGATTTTAGCATGCAGCAAACAGAATAAGGTTCTATATGGATTGACCCAATATTATACAACTTGAAAAGTCTAAGTAAATGTTTGCCCTTGCCCATGAAATATCCAGGGTTATAGTGGAATTCCTGATAGCCACGTCTTGTATTTTTGTTGTCAGGGGAGCAATCAGAACCATGTGATTTAATTGACATTTCATTTCGAGTCTTTTTTCATAGTTTCTTTTGAGATATGGAGGCTTGAACCTTAAGACACGAGATTTATTTTTGAAGAGGAATTTGTATACTGCATGTTTAATGCTATTCCAGGGATCTATCTACAGGCATTTGACATGGTACCTAGTCCTACTGTCCATGGATTGAAGTTGGATTTTTCTTTTTTCGGGTTGAGTAGTGCATTATATTTCCATTATATATCTTGGTTTTTACTTCATAAATGGCCTAGTAGACAGTCTAGACTAACTTAGTTTTCTTAGCATATCACAATTCACAATGTTAAACTACAAATCTACTATAAAATTCCCTTAAGCTTAATTTTTTTTTTTTCTCTAAAGCTTGGATTGTGTCAACTCAGACCTCCCAAATCCTCAATGTCTCTTTTCTTAATCCAGTTGTGCTAAAGTGCCAAGTCTAATTCAAATTTACTCTTTGTTGGTACAAACAACACCAAAATGAAAAATCTGAATGACTATTCACAAATTTATTTCTTAAAAGTTATAAGTTACAATTTGCAACTTCAGATTTTCTTCATTTTTTTAATATAAAACAATTTTAAATTTAGATGTCAGTTCCTTAGCAATGTTTTGATTTGAATGTTGGCTAGTATTTAGCCCAGAGATATTGCCCTTGCTATTTGAACTAAAGTCCTCGGCATAGGCCCTTCCTGCCCTTCTGCTGGGCCTCTATAATAATGAAATCTTTATATTTTGTTCCACTCGTTAGTGTATGCGGGGAAAAACATGTACTGGACAGGCTAAACAACCCATGACAAGTATTTTGCTTTCCATATCTCTGGCTTGGTATTTATTTCTATGAAAATGCAGGATAGTCAAGATTTAAAGTGTATAATTTATTACATATACTATGGAATCTGGATTTCAATACTCAGAAATATTTGGAGCAACTGTGTATATATAAAAAATATCCCTAGCCAGGCTTGGCTACTCAGAGGTCTGTAGAATCGACAAAATAGTTGTTTTCCAACAAAATTATCACTTCTTCCAATTTCCAATGAAGTGTGTACACAGAGATATCTCAAAAGGCTTCATAAGAGATATAAAATGTTAAATACAGCACAGGGTAATTTGAATCCAGAGTCAAGAAGCAGCTGTTTATTCATACAAGCCTGAACATACTGTAACACACACTGTAATGCAATGTACTTTGATTAAAACGCACTATAACTGAGACCAACACTGTATATATTGGTGCAGGTTGATCAAAATTGAATAGAAATCCTAACTGCTTCTCTTCCATTCTAGATCAGCCCTATGTTTATATAAAAGAGGCAATCAGCGGAGCTGCTACGTCCAGTCTAGCATGTGTCATTAATATTTTATTCCGCGTTAGTTTTCAATTTGGTACTCTTTAAACAGCAAGAACAATTCCATTTCCATTTGCATTGGGACTATCCATCACAACAGCAGTGAGGACCATGAAGGACAAACTATCAGCTTAGGATCTTCATTCTGCCAACTAGTTCCTCGAAGTAAGTCATTTTCTGTAAGTATTATCACCACGAGCATACATACTACAGGTTTGTAGAGTATATGTATATTCAATTTGTAGAAATAAAGAGAGCATGCAAAAACAAGAATTTAAACAAATAAACAAGAACAGAACCCAATTGCTACAACAATCTCTTGAAGAATAAAATTTTATTGATCTTCAATTTTCCTTGCTTACAATGCTGCGCCCAAGGCATCTTTAAATAGATTTGAATCCAAAAATAACTGAAAATAAACTAATTGTTTAACTGATTGTTAACTAATCTTCTAACTACTTAACTAACTGATTGTTAACAGCTTAAACTAATTGATATCTAACTATCAGTTAACTAACTGAATGCTTACTGTCAGTTTACTAACTGATTGCTTAACTGCAGCTAACTGCTTGCATGTGTAGAAATTATCTTGAGTTTCTAACACTCCCCCTTAATTACTGCCACTTACAATTTTAGCATTTACAATGCCTAAATTTTGTCTCAAATAATCAAAGGTCTCTTTTGCTAATGCCTTTGTAAATATATCTGCCAATTGATCTTCAGATCTGCAGAAGTCCAGATGGATTTTTTTATTGTTCACTAACTCTCTGATAAAGTGAAATCTTGTATCAATGTGCTTGCTCCTCTTGTGAAACACATGATTTTTTGATAATGCAATTGCTGATTTATTGTCACAAAAGATTGGTGTTGACTCCTTCTGTGCTTGTAATAAATCTTTCAATATTCTTCTCATTCAAGTTGCTTGACACGCTGTTGATGTGGTTGCTACATACTCTGCTTTAGCTAATGAAAGTGTCACTATAGGCTGCTTTTTGGATGCCCATGTGACCACACCTGTGTATAAAAGAAAGACATGTCCAGAAGTACTCTTTCTATCATCAACGCTACCTGCAAAATCACTATTTGTAAAACCAATCAAACTAAAATCATTAGTTGTGGAATATAAAATTTCATATTTTGTAGTTCCTGCCACATATTTCAATATCATTTTTCCAACTTGCCAATGTGAGTCTTTTGGTGACTCCATGAATCTTGAGATTAAACTAACTCCATACATGATATCTGGTCTAGTAGCTGTAAGATACATCAAACTACCAACTAGTCTTTTGAATGTTGTAGAATCAACATTAGACCCTTGGTCTTCTTTGCTAAGTTTAGTCCCTGTAGCAACTGGTGTAGTTGCTGGTTTACAATTCAACATCTTAAATCTCCTTAACACATCCTTTGCATATTTAGTTTGACAAATAAATATTTCCTTCTCTGATTGTATAACTTCTATGCCCAAAAAATACTTCATTAATCCCAAATCTGTCATTTCAAATTCTTTCTTCATTGTTGATTTAAAAGTGTCTACAGACAAATTTCCAGTAAAAATCAAATCATCAACATATAAACACACAATCAAAATCTGACCTTCTTGTTGATTTTTGTGTACAAAGTAGGCTCACTATTGCTTCCGTTGAATCCATTGTTTATCATATAAGAATCAATCCTACTATACCATGCTCTTGGTGCTTGCTTGAGACCATAAAGAGCCTTCTTCAATCTATAAAGTTTTTCTTCATGTCCTTGTACTTCATAACCTGTGGGCTGTTTCACATATACTTCATCTAGAAAACCATTCAAGAAAGCTGATTTTACATCCATTTGATATACATACCAATTATTTTGAGCAGCTATTGCTAAAACCATTCTAACAGTATCCAGTCTAGCAACTGGAGCAAATGTTTCATTATAGTCAACTCTATGTTCTTGTGCAAAACCTTTTGCTACTAACCTTGCCTTGTGATTTTCAACATTTCCATCTACATCAAATTTAGTCTTATAAACCCATTTGACTCCTATACAATCCTTACCTTCAGGTAAATTAGTTAGATCCCATGTTTGATTTCTTTCAATAACATTCAACTCTTCATCCATTGCTTTTAACCAATGTTCCTCATTAACTGTTTCTTCATAATACATAGGATCATGAGTGAAAAGAGCAAAATTTGAAACCAAATCTAATTTCTTTTCTTCTTGATTATAAATCTCATTCAAATTTCTCATTTTCTTACCTTTCAATCTTGAACTTAAAGTAGCAAGAGTTGGATCTGATTTATCACTTGTGAATTTGGAGTAGGGTGACATGCATGACTAGATGATTCACCTTGTTCAAACCTTCTAGGTGTTCTTATTGGAGTGCTTGTGCCTGCTTGTGGAGAGGATTGTTCTCCTTGCAAATTTTGATCTTCAATTTGTGGAATTGGTGCTCCAATTGTGATGGTGCTACCATCCCATGCTTCTGCTTCTTTAAATTCAACATCTCTGCTAATAATCACTTGCTTTGAAATAGGGTTATACAGCTTATAAGCCTTTGATTCTTCACTATAGCCAATAAAAATGCATTTCTCACCTCTATCATCAAGTTTTCTTCTCAATTTAGATGGTATAAGAGAATATGCAACACAACCAAAAATTTTGAAATGATGTACACGATATTTCTTACCACTCCACGCTTCTTGTGAAACTCGATCTCTGACACTCTTTGTTGGGCTTCTATTCAGAATATACACTGCACATGCTACTGCTTCTGCCCAATATTCATTTGACAAGTGTTTGGCCTTCAACATGTTTCTTGCCATCTCCATGATTGTTCTATTCTTTCTTTCTGCTACACCATTCAGTTGTGGTGTGTACCTTGTAGTCAATTGCTTTTTGATGCCATGATATCTGCAAAATTTTTGAAATTGATTAGACATATATTCACCTCCTCTATCTGATCTAAGTACCTTGATATAACGACCACTCTGCTTTTCAACCATTGTCTTGAATTCTTTAAACTTTCCAAAAGCTTCAGACTTATTTTTGAGAAAGTATATCCAAGTCTTTCTGCTAAAGTCATCAATGAAGGTTAAAAAATAAGTACTACCTCCAAATGATGGAGTTTGCATTGGTCCACATAAATCGCTATGGACTAGCTCCAATATTATCTTAGCTCTATATGAGGCTCCTACTGGAAAGCTCTCTCTACGCTGTTTTGCTAGAATACAACTGTCACATGAACTTCCTGACTGTTCTATTGGTGGTAAACCCTTCACCATATTTTTCTTCTGTAACAAATTTAAACTTTCAAAATGTGAATGTCTATACCTTAAGTGCCATTGCCATGATTGGTCTAGATGCATGGTTTTGAAGTGGGCTTCCTCTTCTCCTTGGATGCATTGAATATGAAGAGGGAACATCCGATTCTTGGTCATCTCCACTTTTCCTATCAACCTGTCACTTGAAAACTTGTCCAGTATTGTGCAAACATTATCCATAAACGATACTCTGTAACCTTTCTGTACTAACTGTCAAATACTCATAAGATTATGTTTTAGTCTAGGTACAAAATAAACATCAGGTATAAACCTTCTTTCACCATTTTTTGCCAAAACATTTATGACACCTTTACCCATGACATCTACTGTGATATCATTTCCTAATTTCACTTCTGATTTTACAGAATCATCAAGACTAGCAAAAAAAAATTTATTTTCTGTCATATGATTACTACATCCACTATCTAAGAACCAAATATCTCTAGTTTTTTCTTGAGTAACATTACAAGTAAGAAATAAGCTTCCAGGATTAGAACTAGATTCACCTGGATTAGAACTAGATTCACCTGTGTAATTAGCATTCTGCGTGTACACATATCCTTGTATACTTCTGCAGTCACTTGCATAATGACCATATTTCTTGCAGTAATAACATTGAATATTAGATTTATCAAACCTCTGTGAACTTTGTTGGAAGTGATTGTTGCCACGTCCTCTATTACTGTAGTTTTGATTACTGTTTTCACCTTCATCTGGATTGTTCCTTTCGTATCTGCCTCTGCCTCTTCTTCTGAAGTTTGACCTGGCTTTTCCTCTTCCTCTGCCAAATGATACCTGTGACTTGAAAGCATTCTCAAGAGAAGTGTTATTTCTATTCATTCTGGATTCATGTGTTAACAAAGAATCCATTAATTCATCTATAGACAACTGTTCCAAATCTTTGGTTTCCTCAATAGCTACAACTATTGCATCAAATTTACTGAGTAAACTCCTGAGTATTTTTTCTATAATCTTATGATCCGTGATAGTTTCTCCATTAGATCTAATTTGATTCACTATATTCAAAACTTGACCCATAAATTGGTCTATTGAATCTGAATCATTCATTTGCAAATTTTTAAAACTTCTCCTAAGAGATTGCAATTTAGCAATTTTTACTTTTATATTACCTTTATAGGTAGTCTCCAAGATTTTTCATGCCTCTGTGGATCTTGTTGTTGCTGCAACTCTGGAAAAAATAGATTCATCCAATGCCGGTTGGATGAGAAATAAAGCTTTTGCATCTTTTTTCCTGTTCTCTTTAAGCTCTTCCTTTTGTGCTCGATTTAATGCCAGATGGGCTGCCTCGTCCTGCGGTTCTACAAAACCACTCTCTACCAAATCCCAAACATCTTGTGAGCAAAATAAAGTTCTCATCTTAATTGCTTAGAAATCGTAATTCTTACCATTGAAAACGGGAATTTGAGGTGTGAAATACTGTTGTTCGCTGCCATGTCTCACGCTGAAATGGCTTTCTGGTTCGCTGTTTCGAAACACAGTCACCGACGTCAGTTAATCTGCCGAGGTCGGTGAGGTGACAGTGCCGATGTCGGTTGCCTTGCCGATGTCGGTCTGGGAGTCGGCCGATGTCGGTTGAATTGCCGATGTCGGTCTCTGCGCTCCCTGTTGGCTCTTCCTTCACGTGTTGGACTGCGACTGCTGCGCTTCACTCTTTCGCTTTTCCTAACTTTTGCTGCGCGGTTCTCCTTGTGCCTCTGCTGCACAAATCCTAACCTGGCTCTGATACCAATTTGTAGAAATAAAGAGAGCATGCAAAAACAAGAACTTAAACAAATAAACAAGAACAGAACCCAATTGCTACAGCAATCTCTTTAAGAATAAGATTTTATTGATCTTCAATTTTTCTTGCTTACAATGATGCGCCCAAGGCGTCTTTAAATAGATTTGAATCCAAAAATAACTGAAAATAAACTAATTATTTAACTGATTGTTAACTAATCTTCTAACTGCTTAACTAACTGATTGTTAACAGCTTAAACTAACTGATATCTAACTGTCAGTTAACTAACTGAATGCTTACTGTCAGTTTACTAATTGATTGCTTAACTGCAGCTAACTGCTTGCATGTGTAGAAATTATCTTGAATTTCTAAAATAAATATATTCAAATTTTGAAAGAAGTCTATACTTTTCCTCCAACATATTACTGCTACCATGTACAATAAGCAATTTATATAGCCAAAATTGGACCAAAGTCCATACTGTCTATATATATATGTGTGTGTGTATGTGTATATATAGAGCACGAGACAGATCCCAATCACCATCTGAAAATTCATTTGGAGTCAGAGATGATCACCTTGTGATCATCCTGCTCGATGTTTTGATTCCCTTGCTTAACTATGTCACCTTTGAGTTGCTCCTAACCATCTTCTGCATTTGCTGCCTCAGATTTGTTGGCCAGAGGCTCATCATCAGATGCGAACCTTTTACTTTCCTAACAAGAAATTTACAAATACGACCATAATAAAATGCCCCAACCCCACGGAGAATTTTACCTTGATGAACCCTATATTAGCCTCCCCTGTGGATTTTCGGGGATTTCATTTTGATGCCCTGTTGAAGTTTAGTATAATACATCTTGGATCTGGAGGACACCGCCTAGCCAATCACCTGTTTATCCTAACACCCCATACCCTTCTATTGGGGTTTCCGAGATAATCACTAATTAAAATAGAAAATTGTTTATTTGCCATGTGCGTGCAGGATTTTAGTTCATTTCTATTCCCATTTTCTTCCAAATTAATTAGCTCTGGATCAGAATTACAACTTTGACTATCCCATTTATTTGCCTCCATATCAGAAGGATTTTATACCATTAGTGTGTGGTCAACAGAGTGAATGGGGATAGGAGATAGCTGAGAGAAAAATAAGGGCGTGTGTAAGGAGGTTCCTGCAATGTGTTAGGTTGTGTTCTGTATGAAAAAAAATTATTTTGGAATTAATAACAGCATTTTAAAGTCTGGTTCAAAATTTGCCTTTATCACAAAATTTTCTCTTTACATTCATGCAGCATTTAATATGGACAGAACGGGAAAAGGTAAGATTATTGGCATTGATCCTGGAACAACTTACAGCTGTGTGGGAGTATGGCAGTATGACCGAGTTCAAATTATTGCTAACGACCAAGGAAACAGAACCACTCCTTCCATGGTTGCTTTCACTCCCAGTGAGGGACTTGTTGGAGATGCTGCCAAGTTCCAGATTTCAACTAATCTAGTCACACTGTTTGATGTCAAGAGACTCATTGGAAGGAGATACAATGATCCCTCTGTGCAGGCTGATAAAAAACTGTGGCCTTTCACTGTCGTCCCTGGGAAGAATGACAAGCCTATGGTTGAAGTGGCTTATAAAGGGGAGAGGAAGCTATTTCAGCTGAGGAAATCTCGTCTATGGTGTTGGCGAAAATGAAGATGATAGCCGAAGAATACCTAGAGTGTGATGTGAAGAATGCCGTGATTACTGTGCCTGCCTATTTTAGTGACTAGCAGAAGAGGGCAACTAAAGATGCCGGTAAGATTGCAGGGTTCAATGTCATGCGGATAATCACTGAACCCATGGCTGCAGCAATAACTTACGGCTTTGATCGATTGAAGGAAGAGGAAAAAAAACATTCTAGTTTTTTACCTTGGAGGGGGTACCTTTGATGTATCTATTGTTATAGTTGAAAGAGGTAAGATTGAGGTAAAAGCTGTTGTGGGGGAACATGCATTTAGGAGGTGAAGATTTTGACAATAGGATGCTCAATTTCTGTGTTCAGCAGTTCAAAAAAATATATAAATTGGATATGAGTACAAGTGCCAAAGCTCTTCGGCGACTCCGTTCTGAATGGGAAAGGGCAAAAAGAAGTTTGTCTTCGGCAGTAGAGACTGTAATTGAAATAGACTGCCTCTATGAAGGGCAAGATTTTCACACAAAGATTAGGAGAGCCAAGTTCGAGGACCTCAATGCGGACCTAATCGGACTATGCATGCAAGTAGTCACGCAATGTATGGAATAGTCCAAGATGGGCAAGCACCAAATCAATGATGTTGTATTAGTAGGAGGTTCTTCCCGTATACCAAAGATCCAGGAATTGCTGAGTCAATTCTTTGCGGGAATAGGGCTCTGCAAAAGTGTAAATCCAGACGAAACAGTTGCTTATGGTGCAGCTTTGCAGGCAGCTGTATCGAACAAGGAAGACATTCAACTGGTCCTCATGGACGTGACACCATTGAGTCTTGGAATTGAAAGTAACAATGGTATGATGAACGTAGTTGTTCCCCGAAATACTCCCATTCCTACTCTGAAGGAGACATATGTCACCACAGCGCTTGACAACCAGACAAGGGCGGCGTTTCGAGTTTATGAAGGCGAGAGGCCTTTGACTGCACACAAAAATTTGCTGGGTCAATTTGCCCTAAATGGGATTCGACCTGCCCGATCTAGAGTGCCAAGAATAAGAGTTTGCTTTCAAGTTGACATGGAGGGAATTCTGACAGCCTCGGCCGAGGACAGGGGAACTGGTATAAACACTCAGATTACTATTACTAACGAGCGTGAGAGACTGAGCAAGGACGAGATGGACAGAATGGTAGCTGATGCAGACATATTTCGAAAGGAGGATGAAGAAGCAGCAAAGAAGCATCTTGCCAAAAACAGTCTGGAGTGTTATGTTTGTAACATGAAAAGTAGGGTGAGGAAGGCCAAGACCAAGGGGACTATGGGGAACAGTGTTACAGAAGATATGATGCGGGCACTCAATAATGCTGAAGAATGGTTGGATGAGAATGACGTTGCAGGAGTTCATGAATTGCAAGCCAAATTGAATAAATTGGTGCTGAAATGCAGGCCCTTAACATGAAAGGCAAATATGGAGACTTCTTTAGTTTTGTCCAATGTTGGTAAGTTTGGTAGAGCATTGTGCTTTTAAATTAAAATTTAGTTTAAATTGAGAACTTGTTTTACAAGATAGATGGGTGTATATATATAGATATATATGTATGTGTGCATGCGTATCTTTGTGAGATTTGTGGGATATACTTTTGAAAATTAATTTCAAATGTTTGACATTATTCTCGTTAGTGGTTATAGACTAACAATATTTTAAAGATTTTAAAATATTGTTTAATTATATGATAGCTGTTTTATAATCATATCCATGGTAATTTTTATTTTAAAGTTTAATATTTATTTAATTGTAATTTAGAAGTTTTTTTTTTTTTTTTTTAATTAATTTAAAAATCATAATATTTGGGTTATATGGTGGAGGTGGAACCGATTTTTTCAAATCTCTAGATTAATACTATTTATCACTCAATATGAAATTGGTGAAGAAAGCAGCATAATTATTAATTAATATGATATATACTGAAAAATTCATGATAAAAACTTTAAAATCTGATGTCTCTTGGCATATTTTAGACATATATTTAAAATATCTATAATAATTAATTATTTTATCTATTGAAATTGTTTATATATATATATATATATATATATATATATATATATATATATATATATATATAAGATTTGTGGGATATATGTTTTGTTAATTAAATTCAAATGTTGGGATTATTGTCGTTAATATTTATAAATTATTCATATTTTTAAAAAGATTTTTAACCATAGTTTATATCATTACTCTATTTCACATGTTGAGAATATTGTTTTTAATATGTAAAATTTGTAAATTTGAGTCATATTTAAATGCATCCAATTTTATATGCTAGAAATTTTTTGATGGAAAAGAGGCTAGAAGGTGCGAAGCTCAAAGTGGTGGATTACATTCACTTTTCCTCCTTGATTAACAAATGCTTATGTTTTCATAATACCATAAAGATAGTCTTACTTGTACTCAATTTTACATGTTGAGATTACATATTGAGATTATTGCTTTTACTATTGGTGGAAAAACTACATTCTTAAGATTTTTAAACACGGGTAATTCTAGCATGAACCTAAAGTCACATGTTGAGATTACTTCATGCATACATAAAAATTGCCTACATCAAATTGAGCATTACAAAACATGGAAAATACAATAAACAATGGTTGATTAATTATATAATCAAACATAGATGGAGATAAAGGAAATCTTATCTTTTTTTAAACATTGTCGCTCTAGTGAACAAGTTTTTTGAGTTGTTTCCAACATGTGAACATGATCTAGATTGTCCATGTCAATCTACCACTATGTGGCCTTGTAACTAACTAGATCTAACTGTAAAATGGGAAAGAGCTAGGACTATATAGATGAATAGGATTAATGTCTAGACCATACAAACAAGCCTAGTTAGGGCTTGTAATTTGCAAAGTGAGTTGTTGGCTTACGATTTGTTTCTTTACTCCCTAATTTTGCACATTTCGACTTCTAACTCTCCAAAATGAGTAAATCTTGCAAGTTTTAAACTTGGAAGGATTTGGTTTAGGGTTTCACATATCTAGGTTTAGTAATAGCACCTCTGATTTGACTGACCTCTCAAAGCATAAAAAAAAAATGTAAGTTGACAAAAAAGAATGAATAACAATAACATTGTCAATGAACTGCCCCGAACAAAAGATATGACAAAAAAATCCAAAAAAATAAACAAACTAAAAGAAAGGAAGATTAAAGGCCTTTGATAAAAAAAGGCTAACAACCTACAAAAAAAATATCAACTATAACAAACTAGTATAAAGATACAACATAAAAAAAAATACTAAGGTGAACCAAAGTCACTTAGAGTTTTAGCTGCTTCCCCTTCTTCAAACAAAACCTTGAGGTGGTCTTCAATAATTTATAGGTCTAACTCCTTGTACTTTATGTGCCTTTTTTACCTTTCATGATTATTCTCTTACTTGATCTAATCTCATTATGACTCCAGGATGTTAATCCTTTCTTTCAAGTTCTCATAAGACATCTATGTTCTCCTTAAGTATCATCTCCCTTATGTCTTCTTCTAGGATTTTATCATGACTAGTTTGATTTTTCTCCATTTCCTCTACATCAACATTTCCTTGCAAGTGCACTTTCATGTCTTCCAGGGCTGAATTAAATTTGGAATAAGACAACTTAGGTAGGTCTTTCCCTAAATCATTTATAGGGGCTTCGACATCTATTAGATCAACAACAATTTTAATGATGATAGATTCATGTAACTTGGTCTCCTTAAGGCAATCAAAGTAGGTTCAATGCATTCTAAAATAAAAGGTCCCGTGTCCATTAGCGTAACCTTCAAGACTAGGTCAAGTTTATCATATTCAAATTTAGCATCATGGATTAACAAAAATATTAAGGCTTTATGCAAGGCAACATCAACTTTCCCCAGTTGGACATTAATGATAGAGTTCTTCAAAGACATTAATAAATAGAAAGAAATGCTTACTAGTTTTATGTGACAGAAATGGTGAGTAAGGTGAAATGGTACGAAAATGCACATTTGAACCTTCCCTCTAATGTCACATACTTCATTATTTGTAACAATACTTTTCTCCAAAGACTTGGAAAGGATTCTCTCAAGTACCTAGCCTAGCAATTTGTTAGTTTCTCCCTGCATCTAAGAAAGATCTTCATATCTTCCTCCTTGGATCTTTTTGATTTATAGAATCTCGTTCCTTCCATTGCCATACTTGTTACTCTTTATTTTCTATCTTCCAACACTATTAGGGATAAATCTCTCACATTCCATGACTTATTGAATTCAATAAATAACACTAGATCAAACCCCATAGTTATGCTCATGAATTATGTTATTCTTCCTTGTCTTAATATGTGCCAAATAGTGGCATTTTAACGTACACTTTCATAAGAGGATGTTTCAATTATAACTTTATCTCCTCCCATACATATATAATGTGTATAAAGTTGATAAAATAATGTGAAATAACTACCCAAGGACCATTTTTTATTCTCTACATTTTGCTATACTTGGAGGTGTATGCTCATCCAAAATGTAGTACTTCAGAGTAGAATTTTTTTTAAAGGATTCGATGATGTCACAAATTTGAGTCTCTGAGTTCAGGGATGCTAAGTCTTGGAACTTGCTAAACCACACTTACCTTTCCTACACAAACATGGGTGAGTGGAAAAAGTAAATGCTAAATACAAATCAATTATTAATGAGATACCTCATTTTCTGCCAGTATATAATATAATTCCCATGAATTTTCCATCACATTAAATGAAGTATAAGATGGAGTGTAGTGGAAATCCACATGTCATCAAGGGATGGGCCTCCACATCCAAAAATGAATCTAAGTCACTTAGTATTGGGAATTGAAGTTGAAACCTCATAGTCATTAAAGGACATGCCCTTAATTCCATATCAGTGTGAATAATCTATGTATATTGAGACATGAAATATTCATAACTTAGTAAAGATAAATAAATGTGAAGTACATTTTCTCCCTCGTGATATAGGCAGAATACATGAAGCACATAATTCAAGTAGAGGTAAAATCTCCCTTACAAGGCAAGGCCGTTATCTATGAAAATCATATGCAACATCATTATTTATATTACTAACCATTGATAGTCTTAAAAATGCTCCATTGAATATATAAATATATCATAAATCATGTATCATGATGAGTCCTTTGATATAACTATAATATAAATACCACTGTGTCATGCTATGTAACAATGTAACATATCATTGTACAAAAAAATCATTTCTCTTAGAGTAAATTAAACGTAAGAACATTAAAAGGAAAATAGTTTGCATAATTTGAACATGTAAAAGAGCCTCAATTTATATAATTGAAGAGTAAAATAACATAATATATGATTTTTTTAGGGATTTTGCCTCATTATAAAGTGAGGATGGGATAAGAAAGTCACCTCATTTTTACCTATCAGTTTTGCAACTTAGAGCTTTAGAGAGCGAATTTACCATGGGCTCTTGGAGATCATTTCTTGGACAAATTAGACTTTGTGAGGGTGGCTACTATGTCTGTCGATGAACCAAGTGTTAGGTTGTGGAGCTAAAAGCTTCAACCTTTGCAAACTGAGGAACAGATGGTTGCTGAGTTCTACAGGAACCGGCGTCGGCAGCAGGACCGACGTCGACAGAGACCAGTGCAGAAGGCCATCGGCGACGGCAGGAAGTCGGCCGACGTCGGCAGAACTAGACTAGCAGGGACCGGCGTCGGTCGCCTGTGTGTTCCCGAAGTGTTCGTTTCACGGATAGTTAGTTAAGTGAACGATGAGTTTGCATGTTAAGACCAGCCAGAGTCTTGGGCTGCGAGGATAATTGTCTAAATTAAGAGTCTAAGTTATTGTTTGAGTTAGGGATCTATTTATAGACCCATTGGCATGTATTGTTTAAGGCATGAGATAGAAAGGAAGAGTTCCTTCTAGTTGTAAGATCTGTGAGTTGCAGGTTGTTGCAAGCTCATTGGGGATCTACATGTAAGTTTGGTCTTTGAATTGCAGGTTGCAGGTTCATGAGAGATCAGCTTGAAGTGCTATAGAGTGCTTGGTGTACCAGCAGGGTTATTACTGACTGGTTGGTGAGGTGAACACCAATTCTGTGTGTGAGTTGGTTGTTGGGACCATTTTTTGTGTAGGAGAGTGTGTGTGAGAAGAATTACTGTACACTAGAGGTGTGGCGAATCTCTGTAAGGTGAAAGAGTGTGGCGGCTCTTTGATGTATTCTTTTTTGTATAGTGTTAATACAAGATAGTGTATTGTCTCTCATATTCTGTGCTATTGGTGAATTCTAGTTACTTGTGTTTTTGGTTATTTTCGCATATTCAATTGCTTATATTTGGTAATCATACTGTGCTCTTTCTGAGGAGCAAGATCCTAACGGGTGGAATTAGAACAGGTGTGTTTGTTCTTGGATTTACCCCCCCTCACCCAACAAGTGGTATCAGAGCTTTTGGTTGGGATACTAACAGATTGGTTTAGATCTGGGTAGTGTGTTTTGATTACAGGTTACTCACAGGGCTTCTGTTTGAGTGGGAGTTGAGCAATGGCAGAAAGCAGTCAACTACGAATGGAAAAGTTTAATGGCAAGAACTACCAATTATGGAGGATGCAGATTGAGGACTATCTGTATCAGAAATATTTGTACTTACCGTTGGGTGGGGTTGCTAGCAAACCCTTGGATATGAAAGATGAAGAATGGGAGGTTCTTGATCAGAAGGCTCTGGGATCTATTAGATTGAGTCTTGATTCATCTGTGATTTCCAGCTTATCACAGTGTAAGACAATGGTGGAGTTGATGAAATTTTTGGCAAATTTGTATGAAAAACCCTCGGCTTCTAATAAGGTATTTCTTATGAAGCGTTTATTTAATTTGCAAATGTTGGAAGGTGGATCTGTTCATAGCCATCTTAGTGATTTCCATGGTTTGGTAAACCAGTTAAGTTCAGTGAATATTGTATTTGATGATGAACTTAGAGCTCTCTTAATCTTGTGTTCATTGCCTGAAAGTTGGGAAGGTTTGGTAATGGCAGTTTCTAATACTGTGTCTCCTTCAAAAGTCTTAAAAGTGGATGATGTTGTGAGTGTGATCTTGAATGAAGAGATACGCAGGAAAAGCACAGGTGAATCATCTGGAGATGCTTTGAGTGTTGAAGGAAGAGGAAGGCCAAGAGAGAAGACAGAGCGTGGGAGATCAAGGTCGAAGATGGGCAAAAGATCCAAGTCCAGGTATGGCAGAATAACCTGCTGGAAGTGTGGAAAGCAAGGGCACTTAAAGAGAGATTGCAGATCGGGTGAAGATCATCATGAAGAACATGGAGAAGAAGCAAATGTTGCAGGTTACGTTGCACAGGATGCTCTGGTATGTTCTTTGGATAAAGTAGAATCTTGGGTATTAGATTCTGGTGCCTCTTTTCATGCATCCCCACATAGGAAATTTTTTCATGAGTATGTCCAGGGAGACTTTGGAGAAATTTGTGTAGGGGATGGTAAGCCTTGTCAGATTGTTGGCAAAGGTAAAGTGAAGCTGAAATTGCAGACAGGTGACACATGGGTGTTAAAAGAGGTCATGCATGTCCCAGTTCTGAAGCGGAATCTGATTTCTGTTAGAAGTTTGGGTGAAGAGGGTTGCACAGTAACTCTCACAGCAGACTCTTGGAAGGTTACCAAGGGTACACTTGTTGTAGCTAGAGGTAAGAAAGTAGGTACGCTTTATCTATCTACTTGTTTTACTGATTCTCTTTTTGGGTTATCTACTTCAGCTGTAGATTCGGAGATGTGGCTTGATAGGCTTGGTCACATAGATAAGAAGGAGATGCCGATTCTTGAGTCAAAGAGTATGCTTTCGGATTTGGAAGGCATGGATCGTGGTTTCTGTATGCAGAAGAAGAAAGTGAGGTTTCTTGAGGAATCTGATGCTAGTGACAAGAACGAGAAAGCCTTGGTTTTCAAGGAGAAAGTGACAGACAGAGTTCAGCACAAGGTGCAGTGGAATTTTGAGCAGAGCAAGGGTGATTTGGACAAGGGTTTGATCCAAAAAGAGCTCGCGGGAAAAAGTCAGGTCTCACAAGAAAAACACAGAGACCGACGTCGGCAGGAAAACCGGCGTCGGTGTCCAGACAGGGACCGACGTCAGCTATGTGCAGCCCGACGTCGGTGACTCAAGGCAGATAAGGACCGGCGTCAGCCAGGGGAAAATGACGTCGGCAAGGAGGCAGTCGTAGGGAACCGACATCGGTCGGCTGTAGACTGAGATGTGACCGGCATCGGTTATTGAGACGAATTTTGGGTGGACAGCGAGTTGTCATGGAGTCTCAAGCGCCCATATAGAGGACTGAAGGTGTAAGTAAGTTTTTAAATTCATCATTTCCCTTCTTTACACTACTTGTTGCTCACTTATGGCATAGAACCAAGAAGTTGTTGAAGAAGCAGAACAGGTAGATCCAGGAAACAGTGGGAGCTTGGCATGAATGAGGATGTGATTCCTTGGAGGAGAACCAAACAGGGGTTTTGGGTAGTGTTGCCAGCTGGAAGTAAGCACTGAAAGACGAATGGATGTTGAGGATGAAGAAGAGCGGAAATGGATACGTGAGATGGAAGATCAGGGTATATGATCTTGTATTAGCTGCAGGGCAATGAAGGTTTGATCATTGTGTTTCTCTTTACTAGGTTGGATAATATTAGCTACATTATCCTATTTTCTGTATGATGTGCTTGTTGCAGGGTTACATATACAGGTATTGCTGAACTAAAGGTAAAGCTAGTTTAGGGGTTTGTCATGGAGAATCTGAGAGCAGTAAGATTCTTTGGCATGAGTGTATTCTAGAGACATGGAGGTCTTGTTGACTTTGTTTCAGGATGATTGTGTGAAGCCGATTAGCACACCGGTGGTTAGACAGTTCATAGAACAGGGGTCTTGATTCACATAATGAGGTTGAGTGCATGGTATGTACTAAACCTGAGTTTTCCCAAGCAGTGGGAGTTGTCACAAGTTTGGAGTCAATTCAGGAAAGTAATACTGAAGGGCAGTTCAGTGGGACCAGCAGCAGGTGCACATGCTATGCAGGGTCAAGATCTTTTTCTACATGGTTGTAGATGCGGATGTGGCAGGTAATTTGGATGACAGGTTTTGCATCATGGATTTTGTGGTGGTTGGTCTTCAAGAGTGATCTTGAGGAGGGATACAAAGCCAAGGAAACAAACTAGACGGTGTACAGTTACAGGTACAGGTTGCAGCTATTTATCTCCAAGTGGGAGATTGTTAGGTTGTGGAGCTAAAAGCTTCAACCTTTGCAAACTGAGGAACAGATGGTTGCTGAGTTCTACAGGAACCGGCGTCGGTAGCAGGACCGACGTCGGCAGAGACCAGTGCAGAAGGCCACCGGCGACGGCAGGAAGTCGGCCGACGTCGGCAGAACCAGACTAGCAGGGACCGGCGTCGGTCGCCTATGTGTTCCCGAAGTGTTCGTTTCACGGACAGTTAGTTAAGTGAACGATGAGTTTGCATGTTAAGACCAACCAGAGTCTTGGGCTGCGAGGATAATTGTCTAAATTAAGAGTCTAAGTTATTGTTTGAGTTAGGGATCTATTTATAGACCCATTGGCATGTATTGTTTAAGGCATGAGATAGAAAGGAAGAGTTCCTTCTAGTTGTAAGATCTGTGAGTTGCAAGTTGTTGCAAGCTCATTGGGGATCTACATGTAAGTTTGGTCTTTGAATTGCAGGTTGCAGGTTCATGAGAGATCAGCTTGAAGTGCTATAGAGTGCTTGGTGTACCGGCAGGGTTATTACTGACTGGTTGGTGAGGTGAACACCAATTCTGTGTGTGAGTTAGTTGTTGGGACCGTTTTTTGTGTAGGAGAGTGTGTGTGAGAAGAATTACTGTACACTAGAGGTGTGGCGAATCTCTGTAAGGTGAAAGAGTGTGGCGGCTCTTTGATGTATTCTTTTCTGTATAGTGTTAATACAAGATAGTGTATTGTCTCTCATATTCTGTGCTATTGGTGAATTCTAGTTACTTGTGTTTCTGGTTATTTCCACATATTCAATTGCTTATATTTGGTAATCATACTGTGCTCTTTCTGAGGAGCAAGATCCTAACGGGTGGAATTAGAACAGGTGTGTTTGTTCTTGGATTTACCCCCCCTCACCCAACACCAAGGCCAATGAGTCAAATTGTACCTGCATCTATCAATTTTATGTTATTTTCATCATTTTCATGTTTTTTAGCAATTGTATATTTGGAAGAGGGGGTCAATTTGCCCCATTTTTAAACCTACATGGTCCTGTTCATGGTTTGTAAGGTATTTGTTAAGCTTTATATGGTGTTGTTCAAGGTCTATACAATTTTGTTTGAGGTCTATATGATCTTGGCCCAAACTTATAATTTGATGCTTTTAAACAAGCAACTCCACAATTTCATACTAAAAATATATTTTGTTAGATTTTTTTAATTATATCTTGTTTTAATTTGATATAGGATACCATCAATATGTAAGAATTACATCATGACATAATTTTAAAGACAAGATAATCACTTAGGATAGATAAGGCATATTGGGTGCACCTAAATGCAATTAAGCTCCATGTAATATGTCTTCTTATAATGTGTTTCCACTCAACTAGCTCATTATTTCAGTTGAGCAGTGGATAAGTAACATATGCATAATCTAGTTGCTAAGGGGGTAGATGATTGGCACACAATTGGATATATGGCACATCCTTAGGCTTCCAATCAAGGGGAACAATTTTTGGGGAGGACACCCAAGGGGATGGGAACAAAGGCCACATGACTACTACCTTTGATATGGATCCTAGAAGGTTTGAGGTATAACACACTAAATGAGGAAATTGATGCCTTATATGCATGTGTGGAAGCTATACTGAATAACATGGAGACTTAAAAAACTAGAACAAAAAACTATATTAATGTGTGTTCTATACATGGCATACTCTTGAGAAATATGTATCTTTTCCTTCCTTCTGGTATCTTCATGTTTTATAGTGTTAAAAATGTGTATATAGATATTTCAATGTTGTAAAGGCCAAATTATTGTTATGAAATATGAACTACTTGGGATTCCATGTGTGATGCTTGGGCTTCTAACAGTTATGTGGATTGACTAACAGGTGCACAATATGATAAAAAATATTGCATCATAGTGTGGGTTGTATAAGTTCCACTTGGCATGGTGAAACATGGCATAGAGTGTCTAAATGGATGATATACTCAGTTGTGCATTATGTCTAAAGGCTATACATTGATGGTTGTTTATGTGCAGACTTTGTGCACATGACATGAATAGGGTGAGTTGGGTGGTATGTCTTAAGGTGATGCACTAATGGATGATGTTGTGAAGAATTTGTGTGCATGCCACAAAGTGGAGAAATATTATGGAGACTACATCGCAAATGTTATCGGATAAAGTGTGTGATGTAGTCTTTGGAGTAGTGTGACATGAATCCTATCACTACATGAGATATGCATGATATTGGGTGTTTCCCAAAGGTGTTTGGAGAAAAAAGGTTATGGGACATGTTACCTAGCATTTCATAGGAGACACATGATGCAAGGGGATACATGTAGTTGCAAAGTAACTAAGGTACTCAAGATAATAGTGCATGATGACAAAACTGCATATGAATCAACTTGATGCAAGTCAAGACATGAACACAAAGGGAGAATTGAGTTCATAATTGTGTTATAGGGAAACATTTGGCTACACACAGAGATAGGCACACATCTTTGTGTTTCTTAGATCTATCATGGCACTCGACATAAGAGGTGTGTCATGGTGATATGGTTTATATCACCTGGTACAATAGATGGAGGAGAGGTGGATCATCTACTCATGGGTATGTTGTATGCTTTCCCAATTGTATCAAGACCTCTATAAAATTTTATATAATCCACATAGTGGAGGGATTATTGTGGGGACACTTTTCACAATGATGGGCATACAAACACCTAACAATGACTAGACCTATAGGCTTACTAAAAAACCTTGGGGATACATAGATACCACTAGCACACATATGTAGGATATCACGACTAAATATATGGTATGACCTTGATTTCTATGGGTGGTGGATGACTATAGACTATCTTAGAATGTCAAACATCACATGGTAGATGTATAATATGACCTTGATTTCTATGGGTGGTGGAGGACTATAGACTCTCTTAGAATGTCAAATGGGCCATATAGAGTACGTTGAGGATGTTATACAACTGAGACATATTAGGATGACCTGGGGATGCCAGTCCTTATATGCAAATAATTGTGATCAATTTCACTTTAATAAGGTAATAATATAGTTTTGTCTCCCACAGGATGTGCCCCAACTATTTTTAGAGGGTTCAGACACATAAATTACCTTAAAAGGATGAGGAACATGGGGCATCTAATTTTGAGTATAAGGTTCTAATTGATGAAGAAGAGGATGAGAGGCATCCAAACCCATGGGTTAATCGTGTAGTTTCTAAAAATTGTTGGAGGGCTTGGTGGGTCAAGGTTTTCCTAGTACCACTGTTCCCATGTGAGTCTGAGGGATAATAAAATGAGTTAGATAAATGCCATGGAGAGGACATGAAGGATACTAGAGTGAGAAGTCTAACACCACATGAAATTATTTATATATCTATAATGTCATGGATGAGTACAATTTATATCACATGCCTTGAGATCAATATTTGTCTGTCTACTATGGTATCATATCATCCATATTTGTATGATTGAGATTCAAGCCTCATCGATACATCATTATTGTATCATAGTTTGTACATAAATTTATTCTTCTATATGTCTTGCCTTACGTGGGGCCTTATTCTAGTGATTGTTTTCATTCTTGTATCTTCTTGAGTTCACATTAGCATTTGATTTCTATTTTCTAAGACACTTGTTTCATGTTTATTGATATATTTCACTAGCCTTGATCATTTGATTGTTGAGCCCATTCTTAACACCTTACATTGGTTTCTCTATGATACAACATATCTATCGAGACTTTTAGTCACAACATGCATTGAGTTCTAAGGGAAGCCATAGATTTCTTGGAATCTTCCTCACCTTATTATTATAGTTTGTAAGGGTTTCTCCTTGCTTCCTCATGTGCGACCCTGTGTCTTATTGTGTTACTTTCATATTATTATATATATTATTAAAAAATTAAAAACATGAATCATACAAAATTATGTATGTTGTTTATGGGGGCATTGTACCCACAATTGATCCTTATTAGCCACATCTACATACATATCTTCACCCAATGTGGGCATGGTACACATCATTTATTATATCATATATTTATGCCCAATGGGGTAAGGGTACCCATGTTTTTTATATCATATACTATTTACTTGTAAGGGCATCATACCCGCACATGTTTCTTATCAACTTATCTTGCGTATATATTATATTATAGCCCTTTCACTTATGGTTCTACATTGCTTATTTGAATTATAGATCCTACATATACCATGGCATATGATAGGTCATCACTCTTTGTAATTTATTACCATATATTTATACTATTTAGTTCTTATGCATTAGGAGACAATTAGTCTTCCCCATGTACATCATTATCACTATATTCAGATCTATTCACTTATCGGATTAACCACACACTCATCTATATCGTGTGATCATGACACTTTACTATTATCTTATGAATGAGGGGCTATCCTACATTTGTGCCTTGCATTATCACTTTTGATGGATTTTTATGCCCTACATATCACTTTACATATTTTCACATTATGTCATCATAGTATATACACAATTTACCCATAACGGGTAGGATTTCATGTTTCAAAATTAAAAACATTGCAAAATTAAATATTAAAAAACATTGAAACATTCAAAATTGGAAAATATTACAAAATTAAAAATTAAAAAATTGCTTATACATGGTTACATGTTCACCTATGCTAGAGGTTTTCATATCCATAGTTTACACATGTTTTGCATGACATTTCTCAATTGGGTGCTATGCAGATTCAAAGGTTATATTGGTAAGATCCACACTTGTAATAATTGATTTATGTAGATTATACTGTATATCAACACAACACAAGAGATGTTGGTGGGCTAAGATCCCAGATTTGCAATATATTCAAAAATAAAATAACACCCTTATGGTAGGGAAACATCATACAATACTCATTTAGGAATAAATAACTCTATAATCTCACTTCAAGGGGGGACACCTTCAATATCTTTCTAACAAATAGAAGACTCAGCACTTACTTGATATCCTTTACAATCATATTCATCTCCTTTATATAGACCTATAGAACTAATAATGGATGGGTAACCTCTTAATCCCAATCTAGACCAACTCATTACCAAATGCACTAATTTTAAAAGTTACTCATATGTCCTAATATACTTGAGCCATACAACTAACCAAAGGGGATGTGTACCATATGTGAACATCTCTATCAACCCATATATAATATCATATCATATCCCTTGGTACATGCATGTCATCCATCCTTGACATATTTTATCCCTAAAACATGAGAATAAACCAAGTAATGAGTGTGCTTCAAATCATTGCACACATATTTTCATCCTCGATCATCCAAGCACATGTACATGATCTTGGTAGGTGATAATTCTCCAACTTTGTTTCCAAATTCTATTGTGATAGTTTGATTCCATTCATGATCATAATCATACCTCATTTATGTCCATGCATAATGATTCCTCCTTTGATTTCATGTTCCATATTCTAGTGTGTTATTCCAATTCCATGCATGACCATAGTAGTTATTCTTTATCTTCCATGCATAGCCATAGTGTTTTATCCACAACTTCCATGTTCCATATTCAATTGTGTTATTTTAATTCCATGCACGACAATAGTAGTTAATCTTTGGCGTCCATGTGTAGTTGTAATGATTATTCCTTTGATTCCCTATGTATCCAAAGTGATAATTTCTATGATGCTCGCTAGCATGCACCCATGATTTTTTCCACTCATGATGATGATGTGAGTGTCTATAATCCCCAACCTTAGTATATTTTTTTAATATTTTGACATGAATAACCTTTTATTGTACCTTGTTTATCTCCTTATCTAGTAAAACCTTTGTCTCTTGAATAAATGAAGTGTTCTTTTATGTTTTTAATGTTTCTTCATCTGTTTATTCATTTGAATATTTCTTAGGCTCTTCTTCACCCTCTTAAACTTTACTCTCATGCTCTAACTTGAACTTTATTTATTATTTGCTAAGTGTGATATCTTGTAAAGTGACCTTATTTCTCTTATACCAAATCTTCATGAACTTATTTTTTACATTAATATTGATTATTCTCAAATTATATAACCAAGGATATCCAAGAACCATATCCACACCATCCATATCTAAAGCATAAAACTATGAATGCAAAACGTATTTATCCATATTGAGCTTCAAATATTCAAAAATTGAATGATTTTACCATCTACTTGAGAATCCTTGATATTTTTTCTTAAACTTGTAGATGTTGGGCCAAATCTATGTTGATGAAGTTATACTTGCTACTAGGGTTTGTGGCCACAACAAATTTATTCATTTGAATGCATCCATTGAGTTTAAATATTGAATCATATCTCTTTGAAGTTAAATTGGTTTCACACTTACCATCCATCTTTCTTCCTCATCATGATCCTTTACTTCTCCTTCTATATCATTTGTATTCTGGTTCTCATTATGTTCATCTTATTTTTGTTCTTCATCATTTGCATAGTTTTCCTTATTACCATCGTCAATATTTTCTTCCTCTTCTTTTTATTCATGATTATATTTTTCTTCTATGTCTCATCGATCTCGAAAAAATCGTTCCATTTCTTCCCATGAAACCTTATTTCATTCTTCACTGAGTTGAACCCACCAACATAAAGTAAGACCTATGAATAAATGTGAGAAAATTATTTGCCACAAATGCTTATGAAAATTATTTACCTTTAAAAATATCCACCTTTCTCTAGCACAAATATCATCATCTCTATAAAAACTATTTTTTAAATCCATTATCACACAAACTTCAATAAAAAATCTACAAAAAAAAATCCTAAAGTTTTGGACTGTAGTTAGAATTAATGAAAACTCATAAAATTTCCATCACTCACTCCAAATTGACTTTTTTTTTTATATAATAAAAACCCAAAAAATTTTACTGTAACTTTCTTAAATGATGAAAAAAACCAATAAAATTTTTACATTAAATTCTTGAAATTTTGGTTAATATGATGAATTTATGACAAATCCTTAAATAATAATAAATCGCTCCCAAATAATCATTAAACCTTAATTTTGTTTTCTATGGCATCCTTAAATTAATCTCCAACTCTAGTAAAGTAAATTTGAAAAATTCACAACTGATTACAAATATAAGCAATTCTAAAAAATTGAGGGTTTACCCACATAATTTGCCCAAATTGAAGCTTTGATACTACTTGTTAATATCCATACTTTTTATAATTTATTTATGCAACATATAACGTAGATCAACATAATACAAGAGATATTGGTGGGCCAAGATACCTAAATATACAATATATTTAGAAATAGAATAATACCCTTATGGTAGGGCAATACCACACAATACTCCTTTAAGAATGAATAAATGCACAATTATACTTCAAGGGGGACACCTCCAATATCATTCTAAAAAATAAAAGAATCAACACTTACTTGAATTCCTTTAAAATCATATTCATCTCCTTTATATAGACTTATATAACTAATAATGGATGGATAACCTCATAATCCTAATGTAAGTTGACTCATTACCCAACGTACTAATTCCACATGTTACTTATTTGTATTAATATATTTGATCTAGAAAGTTAACTAAAGGGGATGTGTGCCACATGTCGGTATCTCCATGAACCCATGCACATTAATATATCATATCCCTAAGTACACAACATAAACAATATTAAACTTCATACTATTGGATGATATTGTTTGGCGGCATTTATATTAAATGGATCTTGCATGATGATATCTATCATTGCTTGTTCCTTATCATTTTCAACTAAATTACATTTATTACTACATCTCATGTTAGTGTGTATGTGTGTGTGTGTGTACATAAATACACACACACACACATGTATATGTATATGTATGTATGTGCACACACACACACCCATGGATATCTTTATTTCAATTGTTACTTGGATACATTTATTTTTATGCATGAATTCTTGCTTGTGTGTGCATGTCATTGCTCCTTTCTGCATCCTTGTCTATAGATAATTCGCTTATCATCCTATTTTATGGGTCCCATCCTTGTGTGGTCTCCCTAACTAGTTTTATCACTAATTTGGGTGTGATCACTTTATGTATGTTGCATAGGATTCACCATAAATGATATATTTGAGGTCAATTATCCCTATGCATCCCTTTAGGTAGCATTAGGTGAGTCAAAAATCACCTTGCTGTAAAGTTTTGTTCTTGGAAACTCTATCATTTACTATACATAATTTTAATGCAATATTTTCTAATTTTATATTGTGCAACCACAAACATTTTTTGAGGTTGTGTCACATACATTTGATCCTTCATATCCTAAGAGGAGAGTTTCTCCCCATATTAATACATTCAACACCCTTGCTTCGACATCTAGGGTAATGAGGTGCAATTTATTTAAGGGTGTTGAATAACTATAGAGCTAGTTGTCGTGTTAGGGGTAGTTATAGGCATAATATATTTTGTAAGCTAATATGGTCCATTTTTTATGCCTTTATGTCCCACTTTGTATGTTGATATAGCCCATTTTGTATGCCTATATGGTTCAACTTGTATGCCAATATGGCTCATTTTTTATATCATTATGAAATATTTTGGATACATGCACATTCTAGATTTATTTTTTATATGGATGTTTACAACCTTAAAATTTGTGTATATAGATTTACTTTTTATATGTTTATATTATTTATTTTTATTATTGTACATTATCCTTCTTAGAATTATTCTTAAATGGTGAAGTTTGAATAACATGGTTCTTCTAATCAATGGGTAATTATTGTTTAGATTTGGTGATTCTTGTATAGTAATTATGCCTAGAAAAAAAGTATAAGTATGGATTACTTGGACCAACTTGAGAAGTTGTTTGTGACATGTATCTTGAAAACCAACACTATCCAAAATCCATAATGAACTTTGGAATGCATTTTCAAACAAACCAGGACATGTAGAGATAAATTATAATCTATTTAGGTTTCATGTGTTAGTTCTCTTTTCATCCCCAAAGTATTGTATTCCACCCATAAAGATGTAAAAATGGTGGCACATTTTTTATCATAGCAAAAAAATGCTTTAGGGAGCCAAATTACCTTAGTAGAATGTGCAACTTATAAAAATCACACCCAATTAATGAACTGAATTCATGGTCACATTCAGATGGATGTATAGACACAATATATACCCTAATTCAAACCATAAAACCCCAAACTTCACAACATTCACATAGATAGATGTGTTTCTTAAGAGAAGCCTCAGCAAAATCTGAAGTGAAATTTGGCACCAGGGCTAAAGATACATCATAATATCCTAAGATTTCACATGGGAGTCACCTAATCATCCAACATAGGATTATCTTCCATTCATGATGAGGTAAAAATAGAAGCACCATTTTTTTGGTATCTAAAACTTGCTTCAGCGAACAAATGTTGGTCAGTATAATGTAAAATTTTTGAACTGTGTACCCAATTGACAAACCAATTATGTGTTCACATCTAGATGAGTGTATAAATGCAAGATAAATCTTTTTTTCTCTTTGTCATCCCTCACACTCCAAACTTTCACACTTTTGAACACATCCCTCAAGAGAAACTCATTTTTATTAAGGGGGAAAATAGTGTGAACTTTACACAACCATTGCATGAAAAATGATAGGGATAGAGACTAACCTTAAAATATTATAGTTTTATGTGGTAGTTATATAAACACCCCTTATATTATTAACTTAAATTCATGACAAGGTACATATGGAAACACATTTTTTCTTGCAGACAAAAAATGCTTTAGGGAGCAAAAGTTGGTAAGTATACAACACAACTTTTGAATGTGCACCCAATCAACAAACTAACTTTGTGATCACATCCAAATGGACATATAAACATAAAAATGACCTTATTTCACTCTCCATCAACCCAAATCAAAACTTACACACTATTAAATGTGTCCCTGAAGATAATATTGTCATTATTAAGGGGAAAAATAGTGTGAACTTCACATAGTCATTGCATACTAAATGGGATGGGTAGAGATAAACCTTAAGCTCATATTATTGTAGGTATGAGTCTTATATGTATCCCCTATAGTATTATATTATAATTTATATGAGGAAAAAATGGTGGAATGTTTTTTTACACAACCCAAACTTTGTATTAGGGAGAAAATGTTGGTCAATATAATGCACAACTTATAAACTGCATGCCCAATCGATGAAGCAACTTTATGGTCACATTAAAATGGGAATGTAATTTAGAGATACATATTCATCCAATCCATATTTTCCCCATCAATCCAAACTTAAATACCATCAAACATGTCCCTGAAGATAAACTTGTCGTGCTTAAGTGGAAAAAAAGTACAAACTTTACACTTTTATTACACGTAAACCGGGAAGGGTAGAGACAAACCATAAGTTATTAAGGTTGTATGTATGAGTTTTTTATGCATACCATAGACTGTTATCTTCCAATAATTATTAATAAAAATGGTGGTATGTTTTATACATAGATAAATTTTGCTTTAGGGAGTAATAGTTGGTTAGTATAATGCACAACTTTTGAACCTCATGCCTAATCGATGAACCAAATTCATGGTCACATTTGAAGGAATGTAGAAACACAAGATAAGACTTTTTACACTCTCTATTATACCATTCAATCAAAATTTTCATGTCACTAGATGTGTTCCTTAAGATAAAGTTATTGTTTTTAAGGGGAAAATTAGTACAAACTTTACATGCAACCTTTGCACATAAATCGTGAGGGATAGAGATAAATAATAAGTTATTATAGTTTTATATGGGAGTACTCTAAACATGACATGGATTATTATATTATACTCATTATAAGGAAAAAATATAAACATGTTTTCTCTTGAAAACAAAACTTTCTTTAGGAAGCAAATGTTGGTCAGTATAATATACAAATTTAGAAATGTGTGTCCAATCGGTGAAACAACTTTACTATCACATCTGGATGAACATATATATAAAAAATAGGCATTCATAACTCTTTGTCAGTCCTATTAATTTAAATTTCATTATTTTAGATGCATCTTTTAACAGAAACGTATCGTTCTTAAGGGTAATAATAATGTGAACTTTGCACAACCATTACATACAAATCGAGAGGGGTAGAGATGGACCCTAATTTCCTACTATTGTGTGCTATATCCCTTTAACTATTCCATAGGATTTTAAGAACATTAACTTGTATTTTTTCAATATTATTTTTATTTCAAGAAGTTAATCTTCTCTACTCATGACACCAACCACATGAAGGTGGAAGCTCATTTGGTGGCACTAATTGACATTAAATGTGTTAGTAATGATTTTAGACAAAAATAAATACATAATGAAAAAATAATTATAAAATAAAATACACTAAATTATAATTATAAACTAAAATACACTAAATCAAATACTAACCTTAATAATTATAAATGTAACTTACATTGAATATTAACCTTACCAAGTTAGTTCAATGAACCTTCAGGCTCACAACTCTGCTTTTAAGTGTTTCAAGAATTACCTCATGCTCAGGTTCAAGAAAGTTTCACAAATCTTTTTTGTGAGGCTTTACATGGAATTTTATCAATTGAATATTTGTATCAATAACCAAAATTTAATATTGAAATATCTCCCTATTTGGTTCAAATTCTTCGAACAACCATTGCTTCACTTTTTTATGAAAGTGATGGAAGTGCATGATCATAGGGAAGATCATTTTGTACATATTGGTCTTAAATAGTCTTAGAAGGTATTAAATAAGTATAATGAGTCATATGTGCTCAAATATTAATCTTGTGTATGTTTCATTTTATCCCAAATTTGTCATTTTTAAGTGGTGAAGGTCTTGTAAGGTCCTTTATAGGTTTTACTTGGTTTCCCACCAAAATGAGAAATTTAAAAAAAAATGAATTTGTTGTTGAGAGTTTAGAAGGTTTTGGCATGAGGCAAAGGGAATAATATTTTTGTAAGGGGTCATTAGATTATAATTATGTCTTGTAAATGTCTCTCAATGCTCAACTCAACTTAAACCCCAATCTATATGCATCCAATGTAGATGGAAGGCTAAATCAAGCATGTTTGGATGAGTTGTAAAGTTGTTAAGAGATTCTTGCTACATTAAACAAGAACATACCAAGATTAGGCATCTAGTTGAAAATTTATAAGACAAAAACATTTATAAGATAAGGACAATAAATATAATAATATAAGTAGGAAGCTAATTATGTAGTCTTTTGGGCAGTTAGGAAGAAGAGGGAGATAAGAATGCAAGGAAAAGGTTATAAGAAAGTTTGGAAGATACTATTGTAAAATATCTAGAAGATAATGAATGAAGAGACATTTATATGGATCCAATATTGAAAATTTAATCATGTTTTATATGTAATTTGATGTGATTATTTAATTAAACTCCTATTTTGGATTGAATGAAGTCTTTTATAAGTTTGCAGGGTTAAAAGTGCAAAACAAGGTTCTTAATAGTTTGTTGTAAGATATCTTGCATTATGAATCATGGAATAATGTCTAATTGAGGTATATACTTCAATTACAATATCATAACATATGTAATTAAATGTATTTGTGTTTTGAATCATATTAATTACTTTGGAATGGTTTTACATTCATGGTACAGGTCTGAAAACATAATATAGTTGTTAACAGTCAAAATAAATATTTTTACAGTCAAGAAAAATGGTCATTCATCATATTTTATGATTGTTAAAAATTTAAATTACATGGAAGAATATATATTGATTAAAATCCCATTTATAGATGAAATAATTGAAAAAATATCTTAGAAAATCAATTTATGTATTTTTTAGTGCTCTTAGCCTTGTTCCTAACCCATCCAATGCCTTATGAGGTCTTGAAATGAATATTTGTTAATCTTGTTAGCATTGTTTAAGGTGGTGTCCTTTTCATGCATTCCAATGCTTTCAAGGTCAGTCTAATATGTCATAGGAGTATTTAATGATGTGTCAAGATGATTCATGTCACATCAAGCCAATACCTTTCACTTGGTCACTTGGTTTAAATTTTTTAAAACTTGTTTGAATAAATTAAGGTATTTTAGCATTTGTTAAGGGTTTTGGAGAAACCTAGGTTTCAATTGTGGGCAAATTAAACTTATCAAGGTGATATTATTTCATGGATCATTAAATAAAATGGTGAAGAGGTCATTTAAAGTTAAATGTGGCTTTCTAAATCTCTACAAGGCATTTAAAGTCCTCCACCATGCATATCATGCACTCTAAAGTTATTTAATTCACCTTTTGGGCTAATTATGAGGTAATGTACAAACTTTATAAAATCTAAAACATTTAAAGAGGATAAATAATGTGCATTTTATCAGGAGAAAGTCTGAGTATCAGTTTGCATGTCAAAATATGTCAGTTACTTTAGTTCTAGCTCCAAATAGGTAGTTTAATGCACTTGTACGGACTTCAAGAGCCTACTTTTAGCAGAATATGCTTTCAAAGTGTTTCTTCACATTCTGCAAGTCTTATACAAGTTTAGGAATATTAAATAGTTCTCAAAAAGGTAAAATATTTATTCTCTCTCCTATCAATCTCCTTATAATGTCACAAAGGTATATTTCATATGGATGGTACATGTTGTATAGGTAGAGTCAGGGTTTGAGATCTTGAAAAAAGATAGGGGTATTAGTGGCCTTCAAATACATGGCATTGGTTTTTATATATAATCCCCATCTCTATGAATTATTTTTAAGAGATTAAGGGGTCAAAAGGTGACTTAAATACCCACTACCTTAGTTTTATGAAACTTTTATTGCATGAATGGACTTGTTAGAGCATGAATGGGATTGTAGAGGCTTTATATAAAGAAGCCTAGTCATTCCATGCTTGTTTTCACCAAGTTGGCATGTGTGAGCTTACATGGTCTTGAGAAAACCCCTCATGTAAGACATATCATAGTCTGCCTTTGAAGTTTTAGAGGGTTTTGATTATCTTAAGTGCATATAGGTGATGGTTGAGTTTTCCCCATCTCTTATTATCCCATTCAAATTTTTATAACCTGATTGAAGATTCCATACTATTCCTCCATGGCATTCATATTCCATGCTTGATGACTATGTTTTGAAGGTTACCTGCAAGATGGTTTCAAAAGGTCCTCTTCTTGTATCATCATATGTTGGATGAGTGTCTTGAACTCATAAAAAATGTATAGAATCAATGAAATATTATCTTAGGGTTGTAAAAGGTCAAAAAAACCTCAAAAAAGGATTCTTGCATTGAAATGCAAGCCTACAAGTCTACCTAGGCCTATAGGTTTTTTGTACATAAAATGAAATTCTTGCATGGTGTGAAAAACATTTCCAATCAAATGGAAGGCTGGTGCATAAGGTTATTTGAATGAATAAACATCCTCCTTAGTGTATAGGACTATTTGAGGGTGTCAATACAGATGACTAATCATGCAATGAGAAAGATATGCTCCAAGTCAAAACAACCATATAAAGGTATGCATGTAGGTTGAGGAGGACTAGAAACGTTTGGTGATGACATAGACATAAGGAGATTAATAAAATTGTGTGAGACCTAAAAATATGAGTCAATAATTTTGAAGAGCTATATGAAATAGAGATGAGCACTAAAATGGTTAAAGAGACTCAAATGTTTACTTGTAGGCTAGTGTCAAGAAAGTGGACTGTGGAGGGTATGAATGTGCATGGTACCTAAGTTTTGATAACCCTTTAGGAGCATGTATATAATCATGAGGTATATTAATATGTCATTAATAGTGTCATCATTGGCTAGATAGGCTCAAAGAGGCATAACCGCCCCCAAGACCTAGCACA
>JARHVA010000047.1:6280000-6292500 GCA_037957365.1 Torreya grandis | reverse complement strand
CCAAGGAACACATAGAACATCTGGAACAATTTTATAAAATTGTTTATGAAAAATGGTTTGGTCCTTTCAGCAAAGAAGATGGTCACCTTCAAAGACGAAATTGAATTCCTTGGTGTTAAGATCAAGTCGGGTGAAGTTTCCATTCAGAATCATGTTCTTCAAAATATTTAAAATTTCCCTGATATCTTGACTGAAAAGAAATTGTTGCAACGTTTTCTACGTTGTGTTAATTACATTGTTGGTCATTATTTTAATGTTGCACAAGATAGAATTCTTTTGAATAAAAGATTGTCAAAAAATGCCCCTGCATGGAATGGAGAAATGACTCGGGGAATTCAATGAATTAAACAGCGATGTGCAGATCTTCCTCCTCTACAACTACCAAGTAATGGATTGAAAATTATTGAGACCGATGCCTCTGAGTTATACTGGGGTGCAGTATTAAAAGAAAAAATGTCAAATGGCACTGAAAAACTTTGCAGGTTTGCTTCTAGCTATTTTAAGCATGCTCAGAAGCTTTATCATTCCACTCACAAGGAAATTTTTGCTGTGATAAAGGCCATCTAGGCATTTATGTTTTTTATCAGATCTGAAAAATTTATTGTTAGATCTGATCTTAAGAATTTCATGAGTATTCTTAACTCTGCAGATAATTTGAAGAAAGGTTCAATCAATTGACTGATAAGATGGGCAACATATCTTGCTGACTTCGACTTTACAGTCGAACATATTGCCGGGATCAAGAATTGTCTTGCAGACTTCATGACCAGGGAATATTATGCAGTTCCAAATAAGGTCGTCATGATTGTAACAACAGAAGTCCGCGATGAATTCCATGAACATTTATGGAAATCGACTCCTATCACCACTCAGCGGTTTAATGAAATCATGTTTCTAAAGACTCAATCATATGAAGCAGCAGATCGTCTCAACGTTCTAAATTTAGCATGGACAACTCACTTTGCCGAGATTGATGAGTCCAATTCTTGTTCAACAATTATTTTGTATTGAGATGGTGATAATCCGACATTCACAGGCAAAAACAATCTTTTGAAGCGGCTTCCCTATCGGCAAGGCACAAAGTTTCATTTCCAATGGTCAACTTTTTGGCCTAGTTTCAATCCTGGAAGTGAAAACTTTTGGGAATCTGGTGAAATCCCTGATTACTTGTTTGAGTTCTTAGATTACATAATGCCAACAGTTGCATCCCACAGCTCTGATGTATGAATACCTCCTACTCAGATTCGTAATATCTTTATTGCATTACAAATTCCTTTCAGCGTCAAATTTGAACTCCATGTTGTTTAAAACCATCAGCGAAATTTACATGCCACTCTACGACCTGCTATTCATGTTGCGGCATTATGGAGACGAATGACAATTTCACATCAGGGCCTCTTTCCACCTACTCCTCCGGGGCACATCCTTCAGATTCCCTCTGCCTTATATCTGGATCACACTGATGAGGACGTTGGTCCTACTTTGCCGTATTCACCGTCTAGTGATTACAAGTTCTGTGATGATGACTAATCACAGAGTCTGTCCGTGATCGTGAATATAGACACATTATCCCTTGATACAAAAGTTTAGTGGACCTCCCCACTTATTAAAGGTGGTATTCTATCGGCCGTGTCGATAGACTTTGTTTTAAGTTGGTGCGTGGTGGGCCCATAACCCGCTTTTATTCGCATCTTTTGTTTGAGTCATAGATCTCACCGCTTGTGGATATCCGTTGATCTCTTCATGCTTTGTTTATAAATATGAGAGATCATATGAGATATGGGCATTCGAATTTGGCTCGAGTCTTAAAGTCCTCTAGAAGTCTAAGTCTGTTATTGTCTGTTAGTGTTATAACTTCTTTAAGAAGTCTGTTGTAAGTCCATGAAAAGCTTCAATATATATATCTAAAATTATGAAAAAGATCTTGTGTGTAATGGTTTAGGGTTCAAATATACATATATATGCATGTGTATATATATATATATATGTATGTATATATAACTATATGTATATGTATGTATATCTGAATGTATATGCATGTATATGTATATGTGTGTGTATATATATACATATATACATATTTATATACATATACATATATATGTATATATACACACACATATATATACATATACATATACATATATATGTATAGAAATATGTATATATGTATATATATACACACACATATACATATACATGCATATACATTCAGATATACATACATATACATATAGTTACATATACATGCATATACATTCAGATATACATACATATACATATAGTTATATATAACTATATGTATATGTATGTATATCTGAATGTATATGCATATATATACACATATACATATACATGCATATACATTCAGATATACATACATATACATATAGGTAATATACCTATATGTATATGTATGTATATCTGAATGTATATGCATGTATATGTATATGTGTATATATATGTGTGTATATATATACATATATATGTATATATACACACACATGTATATAGCATATATGTGTGTATATATATAAATATGTATATATATATACACGCACACATATACATATATATATACATATACATGCATATACATTCAGATATACATACATATACATATAGTTTTATATATGTGTGTGTGTGTGTATTTGTTGATCTTCTGATGCTTCAAAACTCTATGCTGCCCACACAAATTGCAGCATCCTCCTAGATACCCGCCACTGTTTCAATGTACCTAAAATGGTGTCTAAAACACCTCTAACTGTACAATAATGATTGGTGCAACCACTGAATGATGGCTGCCCACTGATATGCAAGGGCTTATGTCCTAACTCAGCCCTTAAATGAGGATTTTCATCCTCAATGAAGAAGTCTAGCATATCGTACCAAAAACTCCAAATTCCAATTATCAAAATTAGTCTAACCCTTCAAATGAATCTCCACTTCCTTTTTATACTCTTCCCCCATGAGGTGTGTTCCACTTGGAGGGGAAACTCAAATAATCAAAAAGCAACTTCCTTATAAATTCACTTAACAGCTAATCTTGCCAATGACCCTTAAAAGTCCCCTTCTTAAGTCAAAAACGGAAAGGAGTTGCCGACATATTCACTTCTGACAGCCAAGGCATATTACTACTTTTATTTAAAGTATTTAAAAATGCTTTTTATTTTAATAATAATATTAATTTATTTTTAGAAAAGGGGACATTACAAGTAGATTGTGGGTAGCTTGATTGAGGCCAATGTCAATGAGTTGATTTGTAAACTTCAAAAGTTCCTCGAGAATGGTGGGAAAGCTGAAAAAGATGAGTTGGTGTTGTTTGTTCAAAACTCCAATATAAGAAGGCTGCTTGACCAGGTTGAATACTTCATTCTCTCAGTTGATAACTTAGGAACTTCTTCCGAGCAGTTCAGACCTGAGCAGGGAGTGACTGATCACGTAGGCCCTATTGATGATGTTGGGTGTGTGAATGATAATTCAATGGTTGATGCTGCTGAGGCGTATGAGAATGTGTAGTTTTGTTCTGTGTTGTTGGTGTTTTTGCTAGTTTTGCTATTGTCTTTCCCGTGCCACCTTTTTGGTGGCTTTTTTATATTGTAATAACGTTCTTGCATTTGATACTTGGTTGATACTGTGATATTTTGAGGCCTTTTGGGGCTGGATTTATGATTGTTTCATCTTCGGACATATAGTCTTTGTAAACATTCTTACAATATTAAAAAAGAAAAAGAAAAAAGGTTCTTTGAGGTCAATTGCAAGTGTTCCAATACAATAAAAGTCTACATATTTCTGCTGCAATCTGAGTTGTATGTAGTAATCTGCACCTAAAGCTCTCAGTGGTATTAGAGTGAGGTTGAAAGTCAGAGCTGAAGCCGAGAGTTTTAAATGAAAGGCAAACTAAAGCTTTGATTGCCAAAGGGGCAGTTTCACTTTGTTGATTGCCCCAGTCGATTGTGAAGCTTATATGACAATAAATATTCTAGATTAGTTCATATTTTGTAGTTATTTTGAGGAGTTTCCTTTTCTGAGGATTTATGTATGTTTTGAGTGCAATTTTGAGTTTAGAATTATTATTAAAGAGGGGTTTTTCAGGTCATATACAAGACATGGTGCAACTTCTTAACCTGTGTGAGAGTCACAAGATCGAGTGAAAGGTGGGATTAACATCCTGAGAAGTGATGCACAAGTTTCAGTTGTTCTCTGACTACTTCCTTATCAAGTGTGAATGACTGATTAAAAGATCAGGTTATAAGGCATGTTATTTTTATTGAGAGTCATAAATGATATATTCGTTGTTACATTTTCTGTCTGGGCATGTACTAACAGAAAGAGGCGTGAGGGAGAAAGGTCAAGAAGTAAATATATATACAAGGTGCAGCATGACACAAAAAGGGCAAGTCAACGAAAAATAAAAAGCATGAAAAGAACTGCAAACTTTCCCATTTAAAGTTTTACAAAAATGTTATGATATCTAACAAGTTTTTTGACTGCCGCACAAAGATATTAACAATTGTAAAATTTATTTAGATTCCGAAGGTGAAGATGTTAATAGCATAAAAATGTTGAAAAAGAGGAAAAAATGTTACAACAGGTCTAATATAAGGTTGACATGTGTCAAATTGGCACACAGGACATATAGGAAACAAATATGGTGTGCACAGGTTTCATATAATCGGTAATCCTAGGAGTAGTCCCATAATTTTTGGGCATCTTTTCGCGCAATAATATTTAAGTTGGACTCCAAGGAGATAAAGAAGATAGAAACTTGTGTCATCTTGCTTATTGGACATCGAAAAGGTAATATCATTATTATTGCATTTTAATGTTGCCTTGGAGTAGCATACATGTGATAAGGAAGTGCTTGGAAGAAAGGTGATTTGTATTGCTTGGGATGCATATAAAGTTAAATGGTGTATGGTGTAAATAGGTGGGAAAAAAAATCTATTAGATTTTATTTGTTTGGTAGGCTTATGCAAATCAGCAACCATGATATTCACTACGTGAAGATGATCCATAGTGTGTGTTTGAATAGAGTTAGTTGACGGTCCAATGTTGGTACTTGGACTCTTTAAATTGATGAACATTAATTGGTGTTTGATTGAGGGTAAGCCTGCACAAAACCCTCTCTTTGCGTTTTTAGGGGTGCACCTGAGGACCAGACCATGAGCAACCATTTGTACTATTTTTACATCATGATGTTTTTGGTGCAGTAGTTGGGGGTTTTAGAAACATACCAATAGCACAAATTGTTTGAGAGCGTTATTTGATAAAATGATAAATAATTTGGATGATATCTTCCACATTGCATGGGAGGCATAATTTGTTTACTCTGATTGGATAAGAGGAACATGATCCAAATTCAGAGAATAGAACATTTGGATGTGAGGTGCTTATCAGTTGTATGTTCTCCAAAAGCAAGAAATCAGAACCCTCAGTAATTCTGTGTTCTGGATACTGGAGACTTCAAAGATGTGTTTCCAATAGTGCTTTCTTGGTTTTCAATTATCAATTATGTGATGGTTTTTCTGGATACACGGTTTTGATAAGACTCTTCAATCTAGGTTTAGTGTGTTTGTTAAATCCTTAATTTAGCATGTGTTTATTTAAAAAAAAGCTCTTTGAGACTAATTGCAAGTGCTCCAATATAACAAAAGTTGTATATTTCAGCTGCAATCTGAGTTTGTATTCCAATATAATAAAAGCTATAGATTTCAGCTGCAATCTTAGTTTTATGTAGTAATCTGGACCCAAAGAAATCATGATGTTGCTGTAAAAAAATGTGGACATCTCCTAATGGGTAAGGTGGATAATGATAGAGTGTGGAGGTATATGTGCCATTTATAGTTGAGCAGGACATTGGGGGTAAAATTCTGTTTGGGTGTCATGACAAGAAATTAATCTTTGTGGACCTTTTTGTGATGAAAATATTAGCAGTCTCTTTTTGTTTCTCCGGCTTCTGTTCAGTTTCTAATATTCTGGTTGGTGATTAGCAAGTTATGACATTGGGAGGGGTGATAGAAAGGATAGCAATGGCCGGCAGGATAAAACTTTTAGCAACAGAGCCAAAAGTCTTAGTAGTATTTGAAGACTGGACTCTGTTTATAGTTAGGGTTTTCTTTTCTTTAAGAAAAAAACACTACATCAAATTCAAAGTTAAAATTTACTATGCGGAAGCACATGGGACAACATCCTTAATTGCTACATACTTTAACGCTTAGACAGATGACATCCTTCAGTCAAAATAAAGAGGGCAGAACACAGACGTTCTCAGATATATATTTCGACAATTGATATATGATCGCAAGAAACTCTGTGATTGCCTATGGTTTAGGCATATAATCTCAATTTTGTAAACTTCTACTTCAATATAAAAAACTGTAAATAAAAAATCATAACAGATTTGGCAAATGTGTGTGTGTGTTTTAACACTCCTACAGATCCTGATTAAGAAGTCGTCAAGCTTGGGGTAAACAGATGTTAAATTTCAGTGATGTTGTTAATTATTTTGATGATAAGTGGTCAAATGGGCTTTGCCCTAGGTTCAAAATCTTTAAGAGCCGTGCGATGGAGCTTGTTGCAGTAATAAGTTGGAATACTTACTAGTGAAAGAGTAAGGTTCAAGCCCAGGGAGCAGACCCGAAAACCCCTCTTTGTATGAAGGGCCCACCTGGGGGAGAATTCATAGCTTAATGCCAAAAATATCTTTTAGGAGGCAGAATTCAACAGACAACAGGAGACCTGTATCCCCACAGAAGGGACCTTGTGGAAAATGGGGATTTCCCAAAACATGTATATATACGCATGCCTTGCTAAGGAACCGCAGCGCAGCAGAAGATTGATAGGTGAAGTACCTTGTTATGAATTATTTTTAGCACGTATTGAAAAAAATTCATAGAGCACGTTTTGTAAAAATAATAATAGAAGTTATAAAAAAAAAACCTTTTTGTAAGAATTTCAAGAATCTGTATCCCGATGAAGTTCCTTTACAAGCAACCTGGAATCGTTAACGAGCGCTTGACTCTTTACCCAAATATCTTGAAAATGATGGTGTTTAGGAGAGGGCCGGAAGCCTTGCACATTCTTGGCGAGATCAGTGTCACGAATGGTCTTGGCAGGCACCACATGCTTCCACCAAAAATCCCTCAACGCCGATAAAACGAAGTCCCAGTATTCTGGATCCCTCTTTATCCTGAAAAGAGTGCTCCCGCCTGGAGTCCAGACGAAGAAGTCCATCCAGTCCCTGTCAAGGATCTCCATCAGACCCTGCGCTTGAGGCATGTAGCGTACCGGCACAGAATCCCAAGGAAGGGATTTTGATTTTGATTTTTCGTCCTTCACATTCCCCACAAAAGGACACTTTATTTCCAGCACTCCGTTTTGCCCTTCGATGAGACCGTCGGGCGAGGCTGCGAGCCAGTCGTCTCTGTTCTTGTCGTAGACCTGGAAGCCGGTAAGCGTGACGTCGTTGCCGGTGATGAGCTTGTACTTGGCAAGGGCGGTCTCTTCGTAGAAGTTGTTCCACCAGGTGGCTGGACATCCTTGGAAGGGCGGGACGAGGCCGGCTTTTTCTTTCCAGAGGGTAACGCGGCTGCCTTTGCGAAACCCTAATGCGCAGGTGAAGGTGCTGGCTGTAAGTTTGAACTTGCGCTCTTCGTCCCAGTTTTTGTATCTGTGCTTCAGGAGCACCTCAGCAGCGAAAGAGCTGCAATTCCTATTTAATCTCGACACAAACATTGCACCTCCACCTCCACCAGATTATTTTTTCTTTGTTATTTTTTGCTGTTTCACCTACTCCATTGTCATAATCGATGAATGCAAAATTTTATATTTGGTATCTCGCAGTCCCACAGCCACTATTCCATTAACGCGTGGGTACCCCCTATCTAATCGATTACGGATCCCGGAACTTAACCCAAGAGGATCCCAAACTTTTGAATGGGGAAGGGGCGGGCCGAGTTCACACATTACAATCTACGATTGGGGTTAGTTGGTAAATTTGAAGGCCGGACTTAATTTATGCGTTCAATATCTATGTGATGAAAAATTGTAGGAAATAGTTATTTTTTAATTGATGAAAAGTAAATTTAGTATATGTGTTATTAAAAGTATGAAGTATAAAAATTTTGATTTTGATTTTAATTTATTGGAAAAAGATTCAAACATTTAAAAATAAAATATTTAATAAAATTTTGAAATATAATTTTTAAAATTTATTCAAGATATTATAGTTTTCATTTAAAAAGGTACAACAATTATAATTCTTAACATTTTACTTTATACAAATCAAATGTATTGTTATTTTTTAACGACGAGCTAAAAAAAAACATTTAAATCAAAAAAATAAGTTGAATAAAATCTAATTATGCAATATTACACTTACAATATCAACTTGAATGTTCATAACTTTTATATCCACTTGGGTCATTTCATGATAATCCCTTTGTATGTCAAGACTTAGTCCATGCACCTACTAAGTCTATCCATTAGCGGGTATTTCTACCCACTCCAACCATCGGTTGGAGATGGAAGTAGGAATGCAGTGGCCAACTTGGAGCATACAACTAAAACCAAAGTGATGTAAAATGACATCATGTTTTTGTTTTTCCCTGTATACACCACCTTTGCCACTACACAACAAATTTTGAAGACCAACTTAACTCATTATTATTACATTTACACCCAATCCAACAAAAAAGACATTAACAGTACCTGTTCATAATCTAATAATAAATTATATATAAATGTAAATGTTATATTAATGGTTATAAACAGTTTTAAATAATATTTAAATTTTTAAAAGTCTCTAAAATGTCAAAAATAAAATAAATTTGTATTAAATTAAATATTTTGAAAGTCTTGGTTTTATAAATATATAGAAAAATGAAACTATATAAATAATTTTACGAGAACAATCTTACTTTAATCTCACTTTATATATATATAAAAGTAAGATTGGTCTCGTAAAATTATATATATATACAAGTTATAAATACAAGTTTTATTTAAAAAACAATTTAAAGTTTTTGCAGAAATGTGGGACTAAAAATTTCATGTCACATAAATGTCATTATTGAAATTTCGTGGGACTGGGTGTGGGTGGTTGTTAACTTGTTTGTCCATAGTCCATTCACCTTCCTGAATGTAAATTACTAATCTCGATTATCACTGTAAAATAATATTATAAATATATAAAACCATTCTCACAATTCACTGTAATAACCAAATTACCACTCTCAAAGTAGATTAGTTATATATAAATATAAAACTAATCTACTTTGATTGATATATATATATATATATATATCTCAAAATAGATTAGCTATATATATATATATATATATATATATATATATATATATATATATATATATATATATATATGTATATGTATATATATATATACATATATATGTATATATATACATATATATATGTATATATATATCAAAGTAGATTAGTTTTATATATAAATATATATATATCTCAAAGTAGATTAGTTATATATATTTCAAAGTAGATTAACTAATCTATTTTGAGATATATATATATGTATATATAAAACTAATCTACTTTGTGAGATATATATATATATATATATATATATATATATATATATAACTAATCTACTTTAAGATATATACTTCAAAGTAGATTAATTTTATATATAAATAACTAATCTACCTCAAATATATATCTCAAAGTAGATTAGTTATATATATATATATATATATATATATATATATATATATATATATATATATATATATATATATATATATAACTAATCTACTTTGAAATATATATCTCTCACAAATGTTAGGATCTTGCTCCACCAATTAGAGCACATATGATTACTTTTTGTATTAGCAATTAAACACGAAATTTAACCAGAATCAATAAGTAACTAGAAATATGAAACAACACAGGAATATGAGAGATAATACACAATTGTATTAATAATCACTCAGAAGAAAATACAATAAAAAAGATGCCACTTCTTCTTCCACCTCAAAGGCTCGCCACACCTCAAGACCTTCTTCCCTCTCTCTCTCGATCCCAACAATCAACTCTAATACAGAATTGATGTTCACCTCCACCAATCAGTAACACGATGCCAGTACACCAAGCACACAACCGTACTCCAAGTAGATCTCCTGCTCTCTGCTGCTACCTGCAAATCACTAGACCTTACTCACCATTGTAGATCTCTAAAAGAAGCCATGCTCACCTGCTGACCAAGATCATACATATACGAAGAACCCTTCTGATTCTCCAAACCAGCACCCACACTTGGTACTGCGGCACTAAGAGGAACACACCATTGCTCTCTTCTCTCAGAAGGAGCTTATTTAGCTTTCTTACTCTCTAGCACTAGTTTACAATACAGCCCATGAGTCTATATATAGATCTCATGCTTACAATAATTAGACTATCTTAATTACAATAATTAAACATGCAACTCAAGACTATAATTAGCCTTTACATGCAAACTCTCGGTTCAACAAACTAACTGTCCGTGCAACGAACAGTTCTGAAATCGCCACAGGCGATCGACGTCGGTCCCTGTCTGCCTAGAGGTGACCGACGTCGGCCAACCTCCTACCGATGCCGGTTGTCTTCAGCTCACACCTGCCGATGTCAGTTGCCTTCTGCACTGCACTCCGCCGACGCCGGTCTCCCTAGAACTCAGCGACCTCCTCCATGTTTGCACCAGTTGAAGCTTTTAGCTCCACAACCTAACAATCTCCCACTTGGAGATAAACAGCTGCAACTGTACCTATACCTGTACACCATCTAATTTTATTCCCTGGCTTGTATCCCTCTTCAAGCTTAATTCTGAAGACCAACCACCACACACCTTATGATGCTCTACCTGTCATCCAAATCTCTTGCCACATCCGCATCTACAAACCCCTGTAGAAAAGAACTTGACCCTGCATAGCATGTGCACCTGCTGCTGGTCCCTTTAAGAATCCACTGAATTGCCCTCTAGTACTTCTTTCTCGAATTGGCTACAAACTTTCTGACAACTCCCACTGCTTGAGAAAACTCAGGTCTACACTAGACCTCATGTGATTTCGAACATTTGTTCTAAGCTCTGCTTGAACTGTCCAGCCCTTGGTGTGCTTTCTGATTCTGCATCCTGCATCTTGAACCCCGCCAACACCGTCTTCACATCAGCTCCCACTAGAGACAAAATCTCCATAGGTTCTGTAAAGAGCTTGGCAGAGTGTAGAGATAGGTTCTGTATGGTTAGTGATTCCTTGTTGGAACTGTTGACCACAACCATCCCACCAATCTTTGATGTTGCCTATGAAGCCATTGGCTATTTGTTGGGTGACACTAGTTGGATCTTTCTTTAGGCCAAAAATTTAAACATTGGCCCATGAGATCATCGCATGGATCATCTCCTTCCTTCGAGCAGGAGTCTCACAGTTGAATTTCCAGAAGAAGGGCTGAAGATTGAGAGTTCTGATCTGTGACTCTAAGGGAGGACGAGAAGACTCTCCTTCCTCAAAATAACTATGTTTCTCAATATCTTCAATTTTAGCCATCCCTATTTGAAAGATTCTATCAACTATGCTTTCTATTTTTGATTTCTTCTTTGCCTTTTCCTTTTTAACTTCTTCCTTTTGTATCTTGACCACATTAGACCAATTCAGGGGATCATATGTAGGAGTTGAGGTAGAAAGGATCCCTATTGGAGTTTGGGAAGAATTATGTGATATCTTTTGCAATATATCAAGAACTAAGGCAATATGTTGATGCTGGTTTATAACTTCTCTAGTAAGGCTATCTAGACTAGAGGAAGTTTCTATAGAGGCTTCTTTTACTTTTTCTTCAACAGATGATATCTCATATTTTATCTCATCTTGTTCTTGGGCAATCTTGTTATCACTTTTCACCACTTCATCAAGATGTGCAGATACTTGTGATTGTTGTTGTTTAATACTACCAGCTTCTTGATCAATCTTTTGGATTACTTGATTTCGGCTAGTAGTGGTGTTAACATCTAAAGCTTTCAGAGCTTTAGTGATATCTCCCTTTTGATAGAGTTCTATGCTTTTCAACGTATTGGAGACATGATCTAAACTCGAGTGGATACTAGAGATTTTAGAGTTTAGACATTTGGTAGCAATATTATTCCAATTCAGGAGCTTGACTTCACTGGGTTGCTCAAGACTTTTATCAGCAGTTCTTACATAATACATTTGGGCTCTGGTCTTATCATCAAGAGAATATTGGTTGAAATCTGACGCTTTAGGGAATCCTTTCTTAGTATAGGATTCATCTCCTAGAGGGGTTTTCCAAGTATGGCCATCATCAGAGTGTGAGGTTCCTTCCATGTGGACTTTTCTGACTCTGGAAAGTAATTGTTTATTTCTTTCGAAAAGCTTTTGGTTTTCAGTGTCCCTTCTAGTCATATGTATTACTGACTGACTGGGCTTACTTAGGATGTTCTTACAATCCAGACAGTAATATGAATCTATTTGGGG